>NNCF01127845.1:1165-12284 GCA_002313205.1 Laupala kohalensis | reverse complement strand
GAATAATGCTTCACACTGTAAATCGGAGTATTCATCAGTTCTGGATGTTGCAGCTCGGTTTCGTAGATCATTAAGCCTGACCTCTCGTTGTTGTTGTGGTTCAGAGGCTCTGGATGTTGCAGCTCGGATTCGTAGATCATTAACCCTGGCCTCACGTTGTTGTTGTGTTTCAGAGGCTCTGGATGTTGCAGCTCGGTTTCGTAGATCATTAAGCCTGGCCTCACGTTGTTGTTGTGTTTCAGAGGCTCTGGTTTTTGCAGCCCTGTTTCTCATTTCTTGGAGTCTGGCTTCACGGTGTCCTGCTGTTTCTGAATTTCTAGATCTTGCAACTCTTTCACGTATCGTTGCTAATCTTTTATATCTTTCTTCATTACTTTCAATAGCTTTACGTTTTTTTGGAGGCATTGTTAAGCAATGATGTTCAATTGTTTTTGTTTATAATTCTAAATTACCAAGTGTCGGTTAAGTAAGAAAATTCTTTTGTTGTGTTTCTATGACAGCAAAAAAGTAAACAAATTACATACATACAAACACTCTCCTTTATATATAAGATAATGATGTAACAATATACGCACTAGAAAATCTAAATACAGCAAAATAATTAATTTTAATACACCCAGAAGTTAAATTTATGATTCCGTTTGTACTTCAGTAAACATTGTCACACCTTTGAATGAAGCACTTGATTGAAAACAATATGAAATTATATTTGGTCCGTTGGGTTTGAAAACCTTAGGAAATGTTTTTAGTGTTTTTTCACTTAACACTCACACAGAACAAATAATTTTACACTACAATGAAAGTTAGGATCTAAATACAACTACTCAATCACAAAAAAACTCGAAAAAATAAAATAATTAGAAAGATTAAACTGAAAAATAGAGAGAGCTCATTCACAACCGCAGCTAACGCCAGGAGCAGGCTAGCCAATCCAATGTGTTTTGATTCCTTGATTGTGTTTCCGATGTAATTGTGTATTGGATCCCTTGATCACGAAAAGCCCTTCTGTAGTTTTTGGTATACCGTTTGTCAGTTCTTTAGTGTGGTGGATTCTGACCAGATTGTTATATCTTTCTTTGAAACCATTGTTTTGAACAAAGTGCTGTCTCGAAACAGCTTTGACCTTGATGTAATTCATATGATTCTTCCGTGAACCTGCATGTTGAGATGTTGGATACACACAACCAGATGCACATGACGACGAATCTGGAATTGAAGTAGAACGTAGATGATCCCAGGTTTCTTTTGTGAAAGTCAACTGAAAGGATCAAAATGCACTGGGAGAATACAAAATATTTTATATACAGTATGAGGCCAGGGAAATTTTTCAGGAGAGGGGAAATACGAATTTATACAATAAAGGTATTTGCTGAATCAGATGAATTTGTCAATGATTTTTTCTGTGTATAAACAATACTGAATAATTATGTTAGTAATACGTAGATAAGTTATTTCGCAAAACATTAACGTGTTTTCAAAACTTTCATTGGGGAGGCCCCTATCCTCACTCTCTTTAGAAAGGACCTTGATTATACAGTCAACTTCCGATTATTCCCGGACATATTATCAGCCTTCCAGACAATCCACGGCACGTCGATGAATTTCCATAACAAAAACTCGGGATATCAGTGGAATCGATTTGTTACTGTGCTCTCAACTTTTTTTCTTAAGCCTTATCATATTATGAGAAATGAATCTTGATAGATTTTATGACAAAAGTGACATGGGAATCGATGAAATCATGTGTATTGGTAAAATCATTAAGGAAATATTTTCTGTCAATGGAAATGCGCCAACAGGAACAGAATACGTAGAGAAAGAGGTTTCTATTTCCGATTTGGCTAATAAGCAAAATGAGGGAGGAGAGAAAATTGACCATAACATCTTAGAATAGTTAAACTCTGACAGCTTAACTATGGTACAGAATTAGAGGACTTTATTGATGAGCAAATCAATAACAGGTGTGGAGTTGTAACATAGCGAAGAAGACTGACAACGTTTTGCCAAAACTATTTTACAATGTTATAAGGTCAATACTTTTTGTTTGAGCAAAAAGGTTCTTTTCCCATCTTCTTAGTGGTTTTTTCTTCTTACTGGGTCGATAATGGGCCACAACCAAGCTTTGGTCAATATTGACGGACTGGTTTAATACATTGGGGGACAAGACAGCTCTTTGCTTTGTGACAAGAATATGTTAAATTTCAATCAAAAGTTAAGGGAAAAGCGTGTAATACAAAGTAGATTATTTAATATTGGTACTATGAATAGACTAATTTTTATTTTTAAAATGCTTAAAAGGAAAGATAGAAAATGATTTTGACCATAAACGTAGGTGAAAGAGGGGAAAGAGAGGTATATTCGCTTACGCTACCTAAACGGTTGGTGATAGGTGACAAGTATGAATGGCAATATTGTTCGCGATATTTATAAAAAAGAGTTTTACAAAAAAAGTCCGCGACAGCATATGTCTTCTGCAAACGATTCCCTGCATTATTGACAAAATGTTATTATAAATAGGAATGTTCAAATACTTCAAATTAAGAGAACAATTTAAGAAGGATAAAAATCAATCATCATCAATTTTAATGTTTTTTTGTTTTGTGCATTTAACAGAGGTAAGAAAGTCTTTAAATCGTAAAATTTGGACGACAGGTTTAGATTTAAAAAGCGTTTTAATGAAATGGTGCAGACGCTCTACCGCCGTTGTGTTTTACTCTGCAACCTTCCGTAATATTTTCAATTTTAACTGATATGTAACAAACGGTTATCACTTGTTTTTAATTAGTTTATACAATATCAAGAGATAATGATTGTCATAAAAGAACGTCCCGCAAAATAAACCCTGAAGAAGAGGTCAACCACACCTCGAAAACGTTGGCAATGTAATATTCAAATGTAATTAAAGAAGTGTATACCAGTAATTCTGCATTAATAATGATTGTCTATAATTGTGACGCATAGTGATTGGAATGAGTTATTTACTGAGAATATTCTTCATTGTAACATGCAACAGAAGTTTCAGTTTTGGCCTGATCTGGTGTACTGAATCCAAATTCGTAAAAGAAGAACTTATGTTTCTTAAATACGATAATTGCATGATTTACGTTGTTTTGTTTCGAGTTTGGTTTATGTTAATTGTATTAAAATGTAAAAATGGTGTTTTATTTTCTAAAACATTGAAATAAATGAAAAAGGCTATTACTGGCTTTTGAGAGGGTAGTAGCATTACGTTGACTAACACGAATATTAATCATTAAATAAATCAAATATCACTTAAAGACCAGTTATTTGACTTCCCAGAAGCTTTTGCGGGACGTTCATTTATGACAATATTTATCTCTTGATATTTCTATGAAGGGACGTATTTCACCATCACAAACGTATCCCACCTTCCCTGGTAATGATTCTCGATTTTTTAAATTATGGTAAAATCTTTTCCCTTATTCTTATTATCAAAGGTTTACGATCCTATTTGGGTGAGTAACTTTACTACCATATGGATTTTTTTCTTTTATAGCCTTGGTAAAAACAAATTTACCTCTGTAATTTATGGTGTAGTTTAGTTTTCCTACCATTTTTACCTCATACGTATGAAAAACTGATAGTGTCTATATTTACCACACCCTACTCTACTCGCACATTAAATTTAATTATAATATTAACGTCCAGTATAATATCGTAAATCGTAATTTATTTATTTGTCTTCATTTTTTAAGAGGAAGCGGCCTTGGCGTAAGTCTATAGAGTACATTATTAGCATATTTGATTGAAAAGATCACCATTGGAATGATTTCTTCCTTGAGTAAAAGAATAATTTCATTTTGTTTTGTTTTTGAAACGGTTGCAACATTGACAATTTTTTTAATGAAAAAGTCATTTGCATAGTTTGTCAAAAAAGCAGTTAAAAACAGCCCATGACCACGTGGAGGGCAATAAACTAATTTACTCTCCGGAAACAAGCTAGGGACCATCCCAACAATTCCGATCAAAGACCCTAAGGCAGAGGCGGATGTAACATTTCAACATACTCCTAATGATAAAAAAATAGTTCGACACGTGTTATAGTATTGACAAATACCAACAAATATTGTTTTTAATAAAACAGAAAAGTCATTTCACAAGTACGTATTATTATCAAGCTATAAATCATTCGGAAAGTATTCTTGCTAATTCGTAACTATTAAATTACACTAAATTCGCCAATAATTATATCAATTGATGCCGTCTCTAGGCAAGAGCCTACCGAGTCTTTATAAAAAAATCCACCTCTACCCGAAGGAAAACCGGAGAAAAACCCGGGGTAGGATGGGGCTACAGAATTAATGTTCACAACCATGCCAGGGTTGAGTACACGTACAACTAAATTTATATGAATTATAAGACATAATACTAGCATGCAAGAAAATAGTTTTTGAAATTGTTATAAGTTGTTTAAAAAGTACTACAGCAATGGCGTGATAAAGTACAAGACGAATTTAACTTTTATTAAAATCAATAAATTCTTTTACATTGTAGAAGCACTGGTGCAGGAGGTAGTTTTTAACCGCTGATTTGAACAGATTCAATTTCATAATGTCTTTTATATTCTTGGGCAGGGAATTATATAGAACGATTCCCGAATGATAAGGTCCTTTTTGGCAAAGAGTGGTTGACACTCTAGGGCGATGAATATTACTACTATTGCGTGTATAGTGTTCGTGAACGAGACTGTTTCGTATAAAGAAAGGGTGGCACTTCAGTAATTCGGTATTAACAAACACGACAGTTTAATAAATGGAAATGCAGGGAAGTGTTAAAATATTTAATTCCTAATAAGGTTTACAAGAGATTCGGGGGTGAGATTTACATATCCGAACAATCTTTTTTTTTAGAATTCTGAAAGTTTGGATGCCCTGTCCGGAATTGCCCCAGAAAATGACGCCGTATCGTAAATGTGAGTAAACATTTGCAAAATATACGCAACGGGAAATATGTGGACTAACAGAATTAACTAAGATTCGTAATGTGTAACACAATTTACGTAATTTCGAATTAAGATTGTAAACGTGACAATTCCACTTGAGATTGTCTTGAATATGAAGACCTAAAAATTTTGTATTAGTAACAGTTTTTAATTGTGTTTCGTATAACGAAAGATATACCTGGGGGAAAGGTTTTTGTGATACTATTGTGAAGTGACATAGACACTGTTTTGTCAGTGTTTACAATGAGGCGATTTGCATGGAACCAAACCGAGAGGTTAGAGAAAACTTTTTGAACATTGGCGTGTTTACATAGTAGATTAGTGTCATCGGCAAAAAGAACCATTTTGCAATCTGATGTGGAAGACGACATGTTGTTCACATACAACAAAAAGAGTATAGGGCCGAGAATTGAACTTTCGGGAACTCTCGCGAGTTAGTGGCTTTGTTTCTGAATGATTTTTCTGAATGACTCGACCTGATGATATCAATCTTTCAAATTGGAAGTCAGCCACTGATGCGCATGTCTACGAATGCCAAAAGATTGTAATTTTGAAAGGAGAAATTCGTGATCAATGACATCGAATGCTTTAGATAAATCAAGAAAAAAACCTTGAGGATTTTCTTCATGGTCAAGAGATGTGTTAACATCATTTAAGAAAGAAATATGGCGCTGGTGGTGGAAAAGGTTTTCCGAAATCCGTGTTGATCGTCAGAGAGAATGTTATTTTTTGATAGAAAATCTAGAAAACGCTTATAGAACAATTTTTCTATTATTTTTGAGAAAGTGGGTAGTAGAGAAATCGGTCGATAATTACCAACATTGTGTTTGTTTCCTTTTTTTGTATAAAGGTTTCACTTTAGCTGTCTTAAATATGTTAGGAAATACCCCTTTCGATAAAGAACGATTAAATATGTTAATAAGTGGATTTAATATAACGTGCGACGAAAATTTAACAATAAATTCGGGTATGTCATTTATGCCTGTTGAAAATTTGTTTTTTAATGAACTGACGATTTTTATGATTTCACTTCGTTAACTTCGGAAGTGAACATAGAATGGGGCACGTGGGTGGATATATTTGTAGGACATTGGTTTTGAGATATTGAATTAGTTATTGTACCTACTTCTGAGAAATAAGAATTAAACAAATTTGCGACGTCAAGTGGATTAGATACGATTTTGCCATGGTTTAGTAGGGAAATGGTTTCTTCGCGATTTTCAGGTGACGTGTAATTCTTAACAATATTTCACATGGTTTTGGTCCGGTTGTTCGATTTTAGTATCTGCCTGTCATTTTCCATAACTTTAGCTGCATGGACTACTTTTCGGAGAATAGTCATATATTTACGGAAATAATCATGGAATTCGGGTGGTTGCCTACAGTTTGGGAAGATAATATTAGCGGCGTTTGTTTTTGGAAGAAATTCTTATCCCTTGGGTGTTCCATCTATTGTATTTCTTTGTGTTAATTAATTTGCGTTTTATCGGAATACTACAGTTGTAATGTTTTAGGAATGTTGAAATAAATACATTGAATTTGTCGTCGGTGTTCTGGCAATTGTAAACATATTTCCAAATTTCCTCACGCAAATAATTTGTAAATATCGCTAAACTTGTGTCGTTAAACTATGTAGAATACTTGTAAATGATTTTATGTACTTTCAGTTTTTTTAATGGTCAACACTTGCGCTAGGTGATCGCTGTGTCCGGCACAGAACACTACAGAGAAATACGAGATTTCATTGTTGACAATAATCTGATCTAACAATGTTTGAGATGAACTGGAGAGGCGAGTGGGGTGGTTTATCGTAGTTTCAAGGTTGAAGGCGTCGATAAGATTCGATTTATGGGTGAATTTGAGTAATCGGAAGCACTCATGAAATCTATGTTGAAATCACCACATACAACGATAGATTTTTTGGATTTACGTGTAATACGTTTTAAAATAATCTCAAAATTCCGAGAAAAAAAGTCAAGATCTTATTGAGGTTTATAAATACATAAAACAAAACCTATGTCGGTCAAATTAACTGCTGAAAATTAGAACCCGCTATCATCGCCTAAGTTCTCAAAGTCCGACAATTGAGAAGATAAATCATCATTACGATCGTAGATACATGTACCTCCGTGGGGATGTTTTCCTTAAAAATTTTGTCGACAGTAAGAACTTGCTAAGTAAGAATTAGAAATATATCATTGATGTTGCTAGTTGAAAGCCAGTGTTCTGTGAGACATAGCAAATCGAATGGACTTTCGTGTACAAAACTTTCAATGTCTGTCAATTTGTTTGAAAGTGATTGGACATTATGATGAAATATAATTATTTTATTTTTGCAAAGAGTTTACGATTCTAGAAAAATGGAGTCCAAGTTAGGTTGTGGAGAGGAATATGAATTTGGTACAGTTTCTAGTCCCGGATCAAGCCCGCACGCTGCTCCCGAACGCGATTGTTACCTTCGAGTACCACATCGTACTCTTGAGCGGAAGTTGTAACTGTGTATGGGGACGGAAGGAGTTGTGGATGTAGGAATAGATGAGAGTAAGTGAGATGAGGAAGGAGAAGGCGATGATGGCGAGTGGGGTGAAGGAGGAGGAAGATCAGGGACAAGGGAAGAAATGGGTGTGGAGATGGGTAGGGGAGGGATTGATGATGAGGTAGGAGCAGAGGATGATGGAGGAGGGGGAGGTGATGAGGTAGGAGCAGGGGGAGGTGGAAGAGGAGGTGTAGGAGTGGGTGCAGGAGCAGGAGGAAAATGTGAGGTCAGATGTGAAGCTAGGAGAGAACCGAAGTGATGTTTTCCAGACGGTCTCAGGTGTAAACCGTGCTGGGTAAAGTCCTTGGCAGTCAGGTGTGGTTGCAAATAAAAATATGTGATCTTTGTGTCTGCCAGGTAATGTTTTAGGGAGATGTTTGCCAGGTTAATTTCGTGGTTTATTTGTGGAACATTGAAGCGTGGATGCAGGCTAGAGAGTACTATGTTTGTGTGCTGAGAGGCCGTTTTTAGTTTTTGTAGATGTTCAGACGCGTTGAAATGATCACCCAAGTTAATATAAACTAAGCATATAAAATGTTACCACAACTATTTATTCCACTTATGATAATACCAATAACCAACCCAATAATGATTCTTGAATTTAAAATGTTTATAATGTCATAAAATTTCTTCTGAAACGCTTAAATGTCGTCACTTCACAAAACCACAACAACCGAAGACAATTTAAAATAAGCTCTTTGATATTTCTCCTATTAAATCCAAATAACATCAAAATATTTGTTATGCACAAAAATAAATTACTGTATAGTGTGGAAATAGAATGGGAGAACTTTCTTTTCGTGGACTGGTTCCTGGCAATACCTCCACCTGGCCTCCATAATCGGGCAAACTATGAGCAATTTGAGTTAGATTCAAACCGATGGGTCACAAATATCTTATTTAGATGTGTCTTGTACATGTAATAAGCATGAACGTGTGTTCTCGTTCTTTACCGTTGGAAATATGTTCTTATTGAGATGGTAAAAAGCATACATGATTTTGCATACATTTCTTCCGAGTCCTACACGTGGGGAAGATGAAAGATAACTTTCGGTCAGGTGAAAATGGCGACGAGCCGGGTATCGAACGCGGGACTCTGCTTTGATCGCAGGGGTGTGAACCAATACATAACACGTTCGCTTTCCACAACTAAACACCATTTCCATCCTGACCTAACCCTGGAGGATCTGAGGCACATCACCATACATGAGGTAAGTGAACCGGACGTCACACTAGTGGTTAACATCCCTACAAAGGAGGAGACCCGGGTTTGTTTTCCGGCTCGTCGCCATTTTCACCTGACCGAAAGTTATCAGCATAAATGAATTTGAGGAGAGGGGACAGTCATTTGAACAGACTTAATTGTTTTAATTCTTTTTTATATTTTATCTTATTGAAACTAATTTAGCCACGCTGGGGTGCTCTTGTGCGACCGTGATTTTCGAGTTGAAGGAGCCAACAATGTATGATGTTGCGTATGACAGGTGTGATCACTGTTGACAGAGCTTCGCAGCTTCTTGGCCTGCATCTTGCTCCAGCTGTTTTGACCTCCGAGATAAACCCGATACTCATTCTATAGCAGGCAGAGTAGAACTGGGAGTCTGCCTGAATGTTGATACTTCAGAATGCGTCTTTCTTAAAATGAGTCTGGAAGGACTTGGAGCTTTACTGGTATCAAAATTTTATAAATTAAAAACTATAATATGTTGCAAGTTACGATAGTTATGTTCTATACCATTTCTAACAATCCTTCATATATATCTCGGTAGAAACGTACTCTTAAATAACTTTCTCTTTTTGGAGATGTTAAATATAGCAGGGGTTAGACTTGCGAAAATATTTTATGATCAACCTCTAGAGTATATATACATTTTAATCTACTAAAAGAGAAATATATTATTTAAGAAATTTGTTGAGCTCTGTATTATAATATCATACTACCTAAATTACAAGTATATTAAAACACACTAAGTGGAAATCATATTGTATGTGAAACTAATAATAGAATAACGATTCAGATAATGACACTCGTTCTCACAATCGTCACATAAGAATGATAGCAAGTCATCTCCGTTGTTATTTGATGTTCTTATCAAGAAGAGTTTAATGTGAAAGAGTCAGAAATTGTTTTGAGGAATACAATTGGAGGTGTGCTGTATCCAATGAAGCAAAGTCCTGATAAAATTTATTTCAATAGATGTTTGTTCCAAGTACTTTATCGTCGTAAACTAGTCTACACAGAGATTGGGATCACGAACTCCAAAAATTAAAACTCATGGAAACACTTAACATATTTTTCAAACACTTAGGTCATTCTTATCAAGGCAAATACACGTGTTCAAGTGACATCTTAGGTCAGTAAGAGCTGGCTTATCAAAAACGTGTTCCGACGACCGTCTACGTGTATTTCGAATACTATTAAGTGCTGTTGCGCTCAGATGGAATCTTAAAATTTCATTTGTTAAGTGAGAAAATTAACTTCGACCGAAACGAACGACGCTAACCAAAGAAAAAAATGTTGTTGATTTTTCTGTATTATGTTTGTTCAACGTATAAAATACACCTCTCAATTAGTTATCACTCAAGAGACGAGCGGAATCCGCTAGTGTCCTACAATTTTAATGGCCAGACACTCTTATCTAAATTGCACGTACTGAACTATCCCGTATGAATTCTTGAGAAGATACGTGTGTAATAGAAGTTTCTAAAAATATTATATTCCATTAAATTGCTCTCCAAAGGCGAATTCAGAATATGGGATGGTTAGGAATTAGTAAGTGCGGGTTAGCAAATATTAATCAGAACGGTGCGATGGTCAGTGAGTAGTATATTATTGATTGATTAAATGTAGAGTAGAAATTAAAGTACAATATTGTAATGGTTCCTACTGTTGTTCACTGTCATAAGAATCCTATTGTTATAAGATATTATAATATTGGAGGTTTCAATTATTGGTGGTCGAAAAGAAGTCTGGGCGTTCTCATTTACAGGTTCGGTTATTCAAAATTCTGCAGAGGGTATTTAAGATCCTGCTCTTTAAGATCATATACGATATGAGTCCTGTATGATATATGTCGACTCTTATCCTTAAATCACAAATGATGCATTTCCATCAAATGATCTATGATGAAACAAAAATATTTGTAATGTCTCTAACCTTACACAATAACTGGCCCTAATAGCTTGTAATAACTCGCCCTACAGAATTATCACCATGTTTTTAGTAACCTGATGATGACCCGAAACAAGTGTTGAAACGTTTCAATATTTTAAAGTGTAAATAGGTAATTTCATAGAGTGGTTTTCAAGTGTTGTGATTAAAGGTCGTGTGTTGAAAAGAGACTTGTTTTTGTGCTTTCATATTTGTAAAATCGTGTGTACATTTAAATTTAAATTTATTGTCAAAAAACAGTACAAACTGCGTATGACCACGTGGAGGAAAAAAAAACTAATTTACTCCCTGGAAGCAAGCAAGGGACCATCCCATCAATTCCGATCAAGGGCCCTAAGGCAGAGGCGGATTCAAAAATTTCAGCAAAAGTTCCTAGATAAGATAAAAAGTTGGCTGCGAGTTATAATACTAATAGAATGTCAATATGTTTGTAATTTTAAGCAAAAAA
>NNCF01127844.1:335306-458239 GCA_002313205.1 Laupala kohalensis | reverse complement strand
TTTCTTTTATTGTAAAACAGATAATGTAGTCGTTTAATGTCCGCACATATGAACAAAGCAAGGGATTTGCGCATTAGCAAATATAAATGGAACAAAACTGTTTATCACCATTTACGTCAATTTGTGGATGAAGTAAAATTTTGATAGAATTGTTCGATGTATTTTGTATGAAGTTCAATAGTTAGAAATGTATAATTAGGACAATCCTTTTCTGGTTACTTCTCATTTTCAATCGTTTATATCCTGTAAAACCCTTCTCGATCATGAAAAAAAATCATCTTTATATAACATTTACGATACGTAACTCAAATTGTGGTCACCTATTCATGTTTGCTGAAGTAGTGTTTTACGTTAAGCGATCGCGTTTGGAGCAAAAACTCTTAAAATTGAAGTGTGTCTGATTCGACTCACCGGATAACGTTACATACGACTATATCCTCTGAAGTACGACCAATTCTAGTCCCGAATCTCGAGATATCGAGAGACTATTTGTTTATTGATTTGTCGGTATATCTCGAAAATAATGTGAGTATCGCAAAAGGTTCAAACGTAAGTTTAGTGTTTCCAATCTGGATAAAACTAGATAAAAAAATTTCTAAAATTTCTGTCTAGATATTATTCCCCTTTTTTCATTTTCTACTAAAGCAATAACAAAGAATAATTATGTTGTGAACAAACTGCAGTTTTAAATAACTTTGGAAAAAAATAAAAGTTTTTGATTAAATAATTGTTCTTTAATTTTTAATATAAACTTACGTGATAGTTGATAAATGACACGACTGTAGCACACAAAAAAGAAACAAAATGAAAGTATACTAGTATTCATTCGCATCCTTTTGAAATATCCTTATCATAAAATGCCCTAACTTATCGCCTCTACATTTTACTTACGATGAAAATATGAATATAAATGTTACGTTAAGGGGGAAGTACTTAGTATGCGCGTTATTAGCTGCGAACAAAACATACTTTTTTCTCTCCGTTGCAACATTTCGTGATTTTCCATTTTCATTTGAATTATTCAGAGAGTATTGTGTGTAATAGTGATATAATCATTCGTCAAACTAAATATAAGAGTGTAAGCACCGTCGCTGTGTCTTTATACCTTCGCCGCCGCCGTATTCGCGGTGGTGTGAGGAAGGCAAGGGTATGGAACCGTCGCGCCGGCTGCGAGTGGGGTATTAGTGGAGTCTTTAAAGAGCCTCCACAAGCAACACAGCTCTACCAAATGAGAAAAGCATTACGAGAATATGAATAGGTTTGATTACCAAGCGCTCGCGCGCCACCGCCGCCGCGGCGTTCTCGAGCTGCTTGCCTTCGCTCCACCACCGTCCTCCTCCATAGCATCTCCCTCTTCCTCCTCTTCTTCCTTTTCTTCACTTCTCACCTCTCCGTGTCTGCTGCTTCACTGCTTCACTGCACTTGACCACCGCTCGCTGCCTCCCTATCGCTGCCACCGGAGTAGCGCCGTCGCCGTCGCTGGTCCTCCGGCTCGTTTCCATAACAACGGCTGCCTGCCTGCCTCTCTGGGGGGATTTGGCGAATGCCAGAGGAGGAGCATAAAGAAAACATTGTTTATGGCTACGCCCCGAAGTAAATTGTCTTTAAGACAGCCCAACGTAGATAAAGACGCATGAATACGGAACGAAAGTAATTCGGTCATGGAGTGAAACGGCACCGGGCCGCATCCGAAACAGGGGATCTACGAGTCGTAAAAGCAGACGGAGGGTTGCGGGTTCGAAGGGGTGGAACGTGCATTGCACATACCGCCCCCCGACGTACTTTCTTCCGTTCACTAGTGAGTGAGTGAGTGTGAGGGTTTTTTTCTGTGCGGGTAAGTGGAAGAGAGATTACTCGGGTTACGTCAGGGGAGAGAAATGGGAACAAAATCGAGATATTCGTAGAGGTTTCGAAGTGTTGAAATTTAAAAATTTTAACAAATTTTAACAAAGTCGGAATAATGAAAGCAATTCTAGGAACGCGTCATGAAATAATATCCGATGTTTGATTTATTTGTTGAATAATTAAAATTTCAAATAAACAAGATCCATTGATACAATAACTAAAATTTCCTTGAATGTTGGAGGCGTGAGCTATTTCACGACTTCTCCACATTATATAAAAACGAAGTTCGAGGTTTGTAATGACTCGATCATTGTAATATTTTTAACCATTTTCAAACACTTCATTCGAAAAACACAGTTGTTACGCCATCACATTAGAAGTCCTTTTACATCAAAATTATAATTCATCCTCATATCATACAGTTTTGCATGCATAATTCATTTTTTGAAATATTTGACGTACTTTGAAATGCGGGAATAAATTATTTTAATTCTACTTCCATTTACATTTAAATCCGTATGATACTCTAATATGTGATACTTCCCTATTTTACCTGACCGAACCGGTGCTTTTTTAGTGTAAAAAGTTAACTCTTTCCTATGTAGCAACTACATGTCATTTCGCGCACGTGCAGTTTAATTTTTTCTTCGTGTTGTTATTAAGATGTTCAGTGATCACTGTGACATAGGAATTTATGCAACATTCCTTACTTCATATAGTCAGGATCTAAAGGTTTGGAAAACGTGTGTGATCTCAAATAGGTTAGATCATATTTATCACTTTTCTCGAATTACTCTGCTATGCAACATTCCGTGTGTAATGTGAACCACAGCGAGTGTACTCGTAAGAAAGCTGCCTCGTGTGAGGAGAAGATGACGAAGAGGAGACAATCCATGCGCTGCGAAGATAGTCCTCATTCCGACTCTTTCAGCTTTTGCGACATCCTTCTTCCTTAGAGACTTCTCTCCCTCCCCCACGTGCTGCTTGTCAATTAATGTCTCGGATCTATTCTTATCTGGAAATGGCCGCACATTGGTGGAAGCACACTAAAATTTCCTCACCCACCCCACCGTCTCTCAACTTCTTCGCGGAGCCACTGTATAAAAGCGACTTCCATAAAGTTAATCTTACAAGAAAATTTGATGCGTCGTTTTATGTCAAGTAAGCTACCATTGTGTCCCCGAAGATGACGCGCCGTATATAAAACGAAATGGCGTCGTCCCGTCCTTTCTATGACTACTACTGCACTCGCTCCCTGTCTTCACTCATTCGAATATTTTGAGGTGACGTCATCTTATAATGGAGCAGGTGCTGATACCAAGCATTACGGGGGTATAATCGGTCAAAAATTAACTGTCTATCTTAAAATCGATCAAATACCTTTTCTTTCAGTTCATTTCGATAATGATAAACCAAGATAAATTCATTTAATACAAATTTTATTATTTAACATTAAATTTTTTAGTATACTTTTTTTTTCAAAATTTAATCCTAGACGTGCAGTGATATAATAAAAACTGAAATGAATATTGTACTTTCATATCCACAAAAGATTGAATTATTATGACCAACACTAAATGGCATTATTGTTATTCACGAAAGATAATCAATGCTTTTTTTACAATTAAAATACAACAGGTTTTTGAAATTATTAGTAAAAACTCAAGTGAAATGTTTATTGGTATACACTTTTGGTTTTTATAACAGAGATACCCTCTATCAAATTAAGATTTTTATTTGTTTGAGTTTCCGTAGTTTCATTCACATTTTTATGCTATATAAGTGAAATTTACTTAAATTTGATTATGATTATTAATTATGCAAATAAATGTTTAAAAATAGTAATTCGTATGAACTTTTAAGTTACCAATTATTAAATCTAATAATTCTATCATACATTTATAGAATTAACATATACATATGTAATTTAATACATATTTCTTATTATCATTTCCATAAAAAATGTAAATGTTTCATACACTCTTTGAAATATTTCTTATTGACTCGGCAAATCAAACTTAATTTGACGAGGATTGTTTAATTATTATTAAGTGTTGGTAATGTAGGAATTCGTATATGAAGATGTCACTGTGGGCTATCCGAAATTCAATATTCCAATCTTGTTTTAGTTGAAACTTTCAGTTTATGCGGTGTTATACTCAATGAAGCAAAATTAGCGGTGCATTTTATTCATCTCACTATAACTTTTATGTTTTGATACGTGTAGATGGGAAATCTTACATGAAATTATCCCTATACGTTTTGTAGAAATTCTTTTAACCTGATGTTTCCATACCTCCCCATTTGGCAGACACTAGTGTTGTTATGGGGCGCAAATTTCGCAAAAGTCAAGCAAAAAATGAACTCTTACAGGTGCCGGAGAGGTCTAATATCTCATGAACAGGCCCAATAAAGTTCGGTCAGGAATGTGATATGAAAAGTAACCTGTCATCGGAAACCTAACTCATTTATGCCTCCGATTTGAAGGTTGCAATTTTCAAATGTTTTAAAATTCCTTGAGGAATGAGCGTTAGTCTCACCTACACGATTTAAGTGTTACCTCGGGAATAATCTCGTTTGCCATTTCTTCAAATAATTCACCTCATTTTATTTAATTTTTACGGAACGAAGCGTGCTTTCAAAACTAGTTAACTTAAAAGGGAACTTTCAACAAGCGCAGGTCGAAAGTGGTCTTGATTTTTTAATACTGAAACATATTGACTGTTGGTATATCATATCAAAATATTAGCGACGATGGCACACTGGAAGACACGGAAAAAATCGAGAAGTTATCCAATTTTTGGCGTCTTCTTTCCTGTCACACTTTGGACAATCATGAGGAAAAGCGACCCTTTCCAGTACAGGTCGAAACAGTTGCTGTAGTGAAGGTCACCGAGTGATACTGTAAGTTTCGCGTGCAGTGATATCACCTCAATATCATTCTCCGATACTGAATCGGTGTTATGACAAAATACGAATTTTATCGCTTTATAAATAAGATCTTTCGTACATTTGATCGGCCATATTTATAAATTTTTATTTCTGTTTTGTTTGTATTAATATATGGTAACAAATTTTGTTTTCATAGTATCATTTAAAGTACTAGTGGCATTTAAGAGCAACACAAAAGACGTGACGTAAGCAAAACGAAACGTATTTTGTTAATTGTTCATTTATTTTAATCAAAATGTTTCAGGTATGCAATAAATAGGCATTTGGCACAAGAAAATTCATGGCACAGGTATAATAGCAATCCATACAAACACGTATGAAATAATAATTAAAAACGGCTGAATTTTTAGTGGTACCAAAAATACTTTCTTCTCTTGTATCGGCCAAAATAGAAAGGTTTAAATAAATTGTGATGCACCCTTCCATTTCCTCCTACGCGTTACTTATATTATCATTTTAAAAATGTTACGTTTGGCTCTATCAATATTTAAATAAAATATACACAAAATTTTAGATCTAATATTTTACTTGAATTTCTGTACAAATATAGCGAAAGGAAACTTGAACATGAATAACGTATTTGGGTGAACTTACATGAATAGTTATACTATTTGACTAGACTGATCCTTTTCCTAAACGCGCGCGAAAAAGCATTGCTTGTTTGCATTTGCATTTCTTCTCTGAATGGTGAAGATACCTAGAAGTCGGACAAATCAAAGCTGTCACGTGACTCGTCAGTCGCTGCTCGTCCACTTGGTAGTTTACATGACCCACAACAATGACTCTTCGGCGTGCGAAAAGTTTCGTTTTTTCGTAATTTTTTTCTGTGCCTTCCAGTGTGCCATCGTTGCTAATATTTTGACATAACATACTAGTAGTCAATATGTTTCAGTATTTAAAAAAATCAGGACCACTTTCGATCTGCGCTTGTTGAAAGTTCCCTTGTTGGACATGTATTGCATCACCTCTATAGTTGTCTCGCCTCGATTACTTATGGATTACTTGGAATTCTGCAATAAACAGTGTTGGATGACATTCGTTATCCTCTCGATTTATTCTATAAGTACTACGATATTATTGCAAAGAGAATTTTATGAACTTCTCAAGTATACAAATTCAATTTATAAATAGAAAGCAGTTATTTAGGTTTTCATACATACATTAAAAGTATTAAGGAATTTTCATTGCTATTGCTGTTTTAAAAATGGACGATAGATGTCATCCATGCAACCTCTGAGGGTTTATTCGGAAACGACCAATTCCATGAGAACTATTGATTCAGTGGCGTAACTAGCACCCTGTACACCCGGACATTGCCCAGGGGCCCCTAATATCATGGGCCCCCTACATCTGTAAGTAATAGCTGGTCTTCTTCATAGTTTTCAACGTTTGTGCAGAAAAAAAAATTATTCAAACAAAAGGATTTTGATGATTAAAAATCGTTATTTTACGTAATCTAGTCATAATTAATAAACGAACTTTTTTTATAAGCTCAATTTTACTAAATGATTATTTTACACCATCGGTTAGTTTTCCGGATGTGTGTACTGTTAGTTACGTAGGAAGGGGGACTCAATCAGGGAGAGTCAATGAGCTTAAAGATTAGGAAAGTTCTTTTACAAACGGCCATGCAAGTTTCTTTACTACATACACTCTTTAATACATTTACTTAAGTGCTACATATACGAACTATTCAATGTATCTAATACAAAGTTGAAGTTTGCCCCCCAAATACAACGTACAAAATCATTACAATCAAAATCATCAATTTGACACTGAATTACTCATAGAGAATTGAAGCAAAATTGAAGTGCATGAAAATTTATATATAAAGACTACCGAGTTTTCGGTGTCTACATCAAGAAGTTGAAAATTGTAAAATACGATGAACACACACGCGCGCGCACACACGCACGCGCGCACACACACACGCGCGCGCACGCATATATATATGATTTTACGTGAAAATATAGATTGTTCCAGAACACAACTCAGGCGTATCTGAATGGTGATCACTTTACATGCTTTTTCGTGATCTTGAAGTACCTGGTTACTGTTGCATAGTTGATGCTGCTTCCAATTGACGGGCAGTGTAAAAGAACATTTCACCTGGAATGCAAGAAACTGGAACTAGCTGTAAATATAAAATAGTTTAAGTATTTGCTGGATACTGACATAGTTTCTCAATGTTGACTCGCAATGATGAATGTCGCAAATGGTGCGGTAATGACTGCTTTTCCAAAAACTAATAATTTCATAACGAAGTGTAATGTTGAACCAAACGCATGGATCACACGGATGTAACTGCTGTCGCAGCTACGGCTCGCAGGTATGTCGTTGGCGTTATGACTGGCTCTGGAGATATGCAAGTACGTTCACTACGGCAGCGTATGGCCGTATAGCGTTGTATCACCGTGTCTATGGAGAGTTTTAAAGAACAAAGCACAGGTTTATATAACCTCGTTAACTGCCCTAGACGTAGGAGGGGATATCTACAAAGTAGTGGGGATTATTCCACTGAGATTACAATATTAGTATGCTGCCTCCTAGCAGTGACAGTATGCAGCTTATAAGAGTAGTATTCAGTTTGCGAAGTATCTGCGCTACGTGAAGAGGTAGCAACTTCGTGAACCATGAGTGGTTCGCAACTTGTACAGTTGTAATGCTATTTTAACTACACCTGTTACATTTGCAAACTGCAGAACAGTCATTTTACAAACTGAAGCTCGTCAGAAATTACCAGAGAAATTCCATGTATCAAGACAGATTAAAAGGTTTAAGTGTTTTATCTATCGAATATGAGGTTGCGAGTGATCTAGGAAGAAGATTAGCTCAGTTAGTTAAAACATTTGCTAAAATAAACTGAGTTGTATGAAAACATAAACGTATCATTGAATTTTTGTACAATTACCGCATAAAAATATTTGATATTATATATTATTAAATTACTGAAAAGTTACTACATATTTTCTACATACTAACTATTTCTAAATTTAATTCTATTCAAACATTGAAACTACTAAGACACTAAGGGGCCCCGTATTGCCCGGGAACCCGGACTTCTATGGTTACGCCACTGTTTTGATTGTTGTTAATTATTTAACGAACAGTTTTCGTATACAAAATTCAATTGGAGATATTTTTAAGTTTCTTATTAATTCACCAATGTTAATAAATTTTTATTCACTTAAGTTTTTTCTTTGGATGAAAAAATGGATGATTAACGTTATTCGCGCGATCTCTTACTGTGAAATCATGGGCACGGTTGTATCCGTTGCTGGGTTGCCAGTTTAAATTGTGTTAAAAAGCATTTATGCTTGTCTCAATAAGTGAATGCGGTTTATTCCACTCAAAAACTTGGGGCCTACCATGTGTCCCCTCCAGAGGAAGTACACTCCTCATCCACCCTATCCCCTTCCTGCAAATTGCGGGGGTAGGAAACTGCATGCGATAGATGAGAATTTCTTAGGTGCAATAATACACCATCACTAGTCGATCACTCAAACCGTTTTCTTTGTTGGCTTTACAACTATTGAACGGGTTGGGGTAGAACGAGACGTATGCTACAAGGTGGAAGTGACTTTCATGTCAATGAACCTTGGCTAGTAAATCGCTGAACGAACGCACGCGCTTAGAACGGAATCTGGGGACTGAAAATGACGGCGTGTTAACGACCCTAGAAACTATCTAAACCGGTTTCGTCTGTTTGGTATGCAACCCACAGCACTTAGTTGTTGGGAGGGTAGAGTTCGCATATGATCCTGTATGAATTCTGAGGTGAATCACTTAATTTTGTGCCTCGCAATGCACGAGAAACTATGGGAGAGATTGAAATAGAGTGTTTCATTCAAATCGTACAAACTTTTGTACAAGTAACAAAATCTTAATTTCAACTTTCGTGGCACAATTTTTTAATGCATTTATGGCCATTGTCCCGTTAATTCATATAATACTTTCCTAATTATATTTTTCTTCGGGACGTAGTTGCTTTGAATTGGAATCTGATGTGGTTTAACATGATAGATTTCACGTATCGATTTGTTTCTTTCGTACATGAACACAATTTCGTTCACCAAGTCCTTCGAGAAGGTATTGGGGGATAATTCATACCCTAACCAGACGTTATGCGTTGTCCGGTGAGCACCGTTGCCAGTTTGATATTCACACTGGCTTTCTGAGCCGTATTGGACCTCTGAAAGAATACTGTTCGTGGAGTAAAAAAATGCATTAAAGTGAATGTACACAGAAACTATATCATGTGCGTCACGATCTTCCAAGTTAGGGTTCAGTTGAAAGAACTGATATTATGAAAGACTAGGTATGATCACGAGAAAGACGAACTATTTTATATTACTTCATACTATTAACTAAATCAACTACCACTAATTTATGGATTTTCACTCCGGTGCATAATACTGTAGAACCTTTTTAATATGAGGAATGTCGCATTAGGAAATTTTCTGGACTATAGTGTTTTTATCTGAAAATGGGGGTTTATCAATGAACGAGAGTTTTGAATATTTATCATTCTATATTAGAATCAATAAAATGTAATGACATAGATCATTTTTTAAAATAAAGCTTCTGAAAATCAAAAAACTAACATGAATTCATCATTTCTACAATTATCATAAAGAATGTTTCAATTGAGGTAACGGTCACAAATTAGAACAAACATGAAGAACGCGGTATGAAACAATTAAAAACAGTGACTTTTTAAAATAACGGTCATTACTGAAGATGCCGGACTATGGAACATTCCGAATTAATAGAGGTTTTACAGTAATTCGATTTCTGTGACTCATTTAATTCTCGCTGTATTCGTACCGTATCACGCTTGTTCTACTCTTTACCGCGACGAATGTTACAGACTTAGTGGCTGCTTGGATCAACTGTACAAGAGTAGCAGGGACGACGAATGCAAAGCACCCCATTGTTGACTGACTTCGACTGCGCACTCCATGAGTGTACAAAGAACCCTCGAACCGGAAGAGCGGACTCGCGGTTACCAAGACCGAGAGTATGATAAGTGTACGTCATTGTTCCAACGGTTACATTTGCTCTCCAGCGCACTTTCCATGAGATGATGCTGAAGGTGAACGCGTAGGACGTATGTCGTAGTGGGGTTTAGTGACAACAATAGTTGCTATGGAGATGTAGAGTTTTCAAAAGTTTAGAATTGAGGACCTTAGAAGTAAAGGAAATGATGTCGTTTGAGAGGGAAAGGGGGGCGGAAATTTCAAACGAACTACTTTTGAACTTAGTTTTCCATCACAAGTATTTTTTAATGGCTGTTTTAATTACTTGTTACTTTCTCATATACGTAGCATATAGAAAGAAAAAAATTAAAGTACCAAATATTCCATTAATTTACAAAATGATACCTCTAAGTTTTCCAATATTTATAACATTATATTTTGAACATAATTTATTTGTAATTGGTTGTTTTACGGTTTTATATTCTCACCGAGACGTCGTGAATTTTTAATTTTTTTCTTCAAAGTATTGTATTGTTCTGGATTTTTACTTAGTGATGTTATTCCACTGAATTCTAAAAAAATAAATTGTCTGCTAAGAAAGGTCGTTAATTATTTACTTATATTTTACTACGCAGACTGTTCATACTGTAGCATATAGAAAGTTTCGTAATCCTGAAAAACATTCGAAAGCGAGATTTCGATGGAAATATCCGTTTTGGTTATCCTTGATACAGAAAAAATTTAAACTTGCGATTTTCAAGCGATTTCGAAAAAATTTCTAGGAAATGGTGAAATAATTAGACTTTTATCCCTCCATATCCCCGTAACCGTTGATCGCAGTACAAAAATGTATAGAACTATTTTTATTGAAAATGTAACGTAGATTAATATAATATACCTCAAAATTTTAGCTAGGCCTCGTAGTTTTTGAGATATTTGCGAAAAGGGTGATTTCACCCCTTTTACACTCCCCCTCACCCCGAAAACCCGACGCTCTATTTGGTGTAACTTTTTTGCACTAACTAAGAGGAAGGTATAGAACAATTTGGCATAGGTTAGAACTTTCCTCGTATTTTGTTTGTTTGGGTTTGGTCGTTTTTTGGCCTAATTGTACTATACTAGTATATGAGAAAGTGTGTGTAATGGTTTTGCACCACTAATAATGTATTAATAATGTATTAGTGATGAAAAATAAGTAATTTGTTCATTATCATTAGAATTATGTAGTATACCGCGGTAACTGACTCCAGTCAATTATTCAACAATTTTCGTGATAGCTAGAGAATGAATGTGACAGATCAAAAAATAATCAGGGACAGTAATTGAATCTTGGGATATAAATATCGTCAGCTCAGCAGATGCAAGTGTGGACGAAATTGCAGTTATGTTGCAGCGTCTCTTGGCCAAGTCACTTAATACAAGAAAATTCTATGATACGTTCTATAGAATTTCGATGATTATTGGGAGATTACTAATGAAATAAAAATTTTGCGTAAGTTAAATGAAATGTTATTGATAAAGATGTGTGACAATTTGTTTGGTATCTAATTAGTTCATAAGCTTTGTTTTTTCTTAAAATATGAAATACCAAAGAAAACAGAAAATAAACTTGTTTCTTGCTCTCTCCCGGTCGCAATAAAATTTCGAAATGACATCCTTGAGTCATGGGGTGCAAGTAACCGAATCATAGTTTTTAGTTTAAGTTTTTTTATGTGGGTATTAATTGATTTTATAAAACTTTTACAAATCTATATATTCTTCCTATACAGAAGAACCACTATCGTCAATATTCAGACTAAACCATTTATTAAATACTTTCGAATGTAGTATGTTGTTTTATGTCTTTGTAAAATATTCAGAAAGTATTTGCTGCATAAATATTTACTGAAATAAAAAATGAATAAAATCTTATCAAATAACATATTGCGAAATAGGTCTGGTGAGACGCTTATTTGATGAATTTGGGTTATATTTGTGGAAAAAGCCATGAACTGGCTCCTCTTGAGATTTTAATGCAATTTAAATTTAGAACTGTAATATCCCCAAACTAAGTTTAATTATTTGAGAATTAGTAGTTTTTTTAATATATCGTATTAATTATTATATATACTTGCAACTAATAAATAGAACACTGAATTTTGAAAAATGTGACACTACGTGTCCGGACCGACCTCGGCAATGAATGATATTTATTCAGTTTCAGAGTTGCTCGTTTTTATGACATAACGAAGTGAAATGAAGAAAAGTTCATGAAATATATTATATAAATGTTAATTGTTCAATACAATTATAAATTAGATTTACAATTTAAATTGCAACGAAATAGTATTATTCCAATATCGAAGATCATTTACATAGGTGATCCATCATGTTCGTCTCTGAGGTTGGTAACCGTGACATATTTTCTTTGGGTGAGTCAACAATGCCATGTGGCCTTACGGGAATCCCAGGCGTCGACAACCTCGTCCGCTCAACTAATCCTTCGCACACACGGAAGCAACCTAATTGCCACGACCAACGCCTGCACATCTGTTGGCAGATATTCGCCACTCATCACTAGCATCTCTTGACTTAGTATTTAGCTTATAATCGGAAAGAGAAAAGGCAGTCCACATAATGCACGAAACTGCAATTGTCCTCAAAATAAATGAAGTATTTTTGGATATTTGCGAAGATAGTTTTGGAAATTGTTTCTTCAAAATTTGTTGTAGATAAATGGCAATGTCGTTTTAATTATGCTTTAGGGATGGTAAATAATTGATGATATTGAAAAGTTGAGCAAATGTACGACCTCCCTGCAGTACTCGAAACTGTATCGATTGACTTGCCGGATACAGAGCAAAGCACTCATCGATTTTACGTGGGATCTCTTTCAATTCGAGGCAGCCAATATTCAAAATAATGTTTATTTAAATTTTTCGCTTCGAAACATAATTGTGAACTACACCACTTTTTACTAAACTTGCGCTGTTCTGTTTTCTCTTAATAACTTAAATCTTCGAAATATTATGAGCACAAAACAAAACTCCACTCTTAAATTCTACTAAAAATCGATTTATGTACAAATACAGTTTATTGTCTGATAGAATTGTTCAACCTGTCTAACATCAAAATTATGCGCAATTGTTCTGGATCAAGAGTTACGTATTGACCTACCTAATTTTATTTGTATATTTTTACTATTACTATTTTTATCTAACAAATTTATGAATATATTTAGTAACTGGTGAGCTTAAATTATTCTTAATTTGCGTCGTAAAAAACAGCATTCCTCATATATAATTGTTCTTACTTCGGAAGCCTTTAACTACGAGATCGATTTATACTCAATCACTGTTTGCATTTTGTCATCATATGTAGTACTTGAAGAGAACAATTCATTCACGTAGAGTGTTGCTCACTTTTTTATCATGTATTGCATTTCAGAATAAAAATGAGAATTTCTTTAAAACGGCAAATTAACTGGTAACTTTATGTATAATTCTGTGATTTCGCCTGATAAAGTATGAATGCACCTTTTTTTGTTTTTCTCACGAAGAAAATTACGTCAATAAAACATACTTTTGGTAATGTAACAGTATTACATTTTTGCGTCAGAAAAATAAACGAATGTATCTTTTCTGCCGTCCTTCATCAAGGTCTCGAATAATTCCCATTTAGAGCGATGTGTAACGTGTGCCTTTTTAAGAACTCTTTGATTTATCATCTCTCATCCTCCAGTCATTTGTTTTCTCGTCCACATGGTCGCGACATCGGCCGCCAGATGCGCTAGTGTCGCCGGGAAGCAAGAAGAAGGCGAGTGGCCGCCGCTGAGGCACTGCTCCCCGCGTCTCAGCTGCCTGCGCCACCGCCTGTCTAGTTAGTTTACTGCGCACAGCGGCCTCCAACGGTGGCGGCGGCGGGGGTGGGCGGAGTCGACGCGGGCGGAGAGGTGGGATTAACATCGTGACGTCACGCGAGGGGAGGCGAGACAGATGGTTGTAGAAGTGGGCCCCGCCCGGCCCCGTGGCGGTGGCGGCGGGGTAAGGGTGCGGGCAGGGTTGAGGGTGCGCGGCGGCGGCGACCGGCGGCGGCGGTGGCCCAGATCAAGAGGGATTAGTGCGCATGACGCGAGGGTGCACCGCCGCCGCCCCCTCCACCCCCGCCGCCCACGCCTTCGCCTGCTCCGCCCCCGATTGAGTAATGCAGGAGGGTTGGGTGTGCCACCGGAAGAGGTGCGGTCTGTAGTCCAATGGCGGCTGCGACTTAAGCATTGAAGCATGGACGAAACGTTTGACAGACATATTAGGACAGGAATTGCATAAGAGTGTGTCCACGTGGAAAACAAATCGATTCAATCGCTGTTTCACCGGAATGTGGATTGTTCAGCTTCTGCTTTCATTGGAGCTAGTACGTTTGGAAAGATCACGAAGTGCTCTTGAGACCTTTGCCTCAAAAGCAGAGATAACACTTAATAATGAATTATAAGATGGTTTGAGCTTTAAACACGCGGAATTTCATCCCCGCAAATTCACGTTATTTCAAAAAGTTTGAAATGAAAAACGAGTTATCCTAACCTCCATGTCAAAATTAATTATTTACTTTTCTTATCATCTTCATCTCTATTTGAGTATAATATTTGTAATACCTTGAGTCTTATTCTCCAATCATTGATTTATTGTAATCTATTCATGTAGAATGTTTTTCAAAGAATCCAATATACTATGAGGGGAAAGCAACTGGTCTGGTTACTGGTTATGTTAGCGAAACTGCTTGTAACACTTATCGTCAATTAATGTATAATGTTGAAAATTTAAAACATTGCGGATTAATCAGAGATGAATTCTTGCGAAAATATGAGTATCAATCTATTTTATATTGTTGTTTGGTAAATGTTTTTGAAGTGAGTTATAAGTCCAGCTTGTCCCGGGTACGTTATACAATATGATTGCGTACACAAGTCATGAACGTAAGTTTGTGATTCAAATAGATTTGAACAGATTTTTCATTCCATTTCAAGTTCAGTCCTGTTCCTCAGTTTGAAGATGAGAATTGATTCCTCTGTGAATTCCTTGGTGCACTTGCTTATCATCTCCTGCATATCAAAGTTCTATTCTCTGGTTCGTACCGCAAACGTAATTATTTTTTGGTGTGCGCGCTTTCATCCTAAACCACATTACATGAAACTGTTTTTTTTTCATGTAAGAAATAACATTCTGTAGTTCATTGTTACTCCTGACCTAGTTAACATTTTATTACTAATATTGAGAGAATCATTTTGTGATTATAATTCTCTTTCCAAATAGAAAAAAAAATTGATAAGAAATGTATTTTTGCATAATATCATTTTGCATTGTGCTTTTAAATCCTCTTTCCTTATATTTTAACACATTATTTGTAAATCGGCCTTAACTCATAATATCTGGATGATGGAGCTCCGTTTCAATTAATTTTACACTGTAAGATACCCAAGTATTGTCCAATTTTTGTTTTGTAAGAAACGTAATAGCCCATCTTATCGTATAAATTTTACAGGTCTCATAATTAGAATAACCGTAAACGTGTTTTCTTCCATTCTTCTTTGTGCAAGATTATTTTCTACCTAAAAGCATGGTGTGTGGTTCGGACGGATACCACCGTAAGAAATATTGGTGTTCATCTTATTTTTTTATCGAATTGCTATTTTGTGAGTGGAGCTGTTTGTGCGACGAAATGTTTCACGCAACGGGGCGGTCTGTCGGAATCTGAAAGCTCCTTTTTCTGATAAGACAATCCGTAATTTACTCTTCCATCTATGTAAACATCTCTCCAGTGCCAAATAGTAATGAAAAACTTTGTTTAAAAAGTCATTATACAATTTAATTGATGTTTTGTTGGAACAGCAGTTTGTTCTACGGTATGAAAATGTTCACACCGTCCAATTTGCTTATTAATTTGGGCGACTATTTTGCATTATTGTTTAGTCATGGCGACAAATTTTATTAATTCCATTTTGTAAAATTTCCATTATTTTTACGGTATTGTACTGAGAGTATAAAAACTTGATCAAATATGGAAGATGTATTTGTAATAGTCCGTAAAGAACCTAGAAATCTGCTTCCACATCCAAAAGTGTCTGTCTAAGCCTACTGTTTGGAGTAGAGTTCGAAAGATAATAAATCATTTCGTCAATTGAATCTCGAAGAAATCAAAACGTGTCGAATCTCTTCACGGAGGTGACACGGAAGGGTCATTTTCCTGCCTGAAGCGACGCGACCCAGTCCAGCCTCTGCTAATGGCTTATTAACGATCCCACGCGTGCAATTTTAATGGCTCAGAGCCCGGCAGATCCGAGCAGCTTAGTGGGGCATAGACTCCAGTGGCGGCGGCACAGCGCCCGGAACGACTGAGATGTCCACAGGCTCTTCGCTGGCCGCTGGCTGGCTCACTTGCGAAGGCGCAGCGATTTACTCCTGGTCCTCCCTGTCGGCAACGAGCTGCACACGGTCGCAAGGCGGGTTGCGTCTACTAGGGCGGGATTTCACAGGTTGCACCTGTTGTTCTGATACAAAATTGTCAGCGATAAAATGTGAAGCAAAAAGTGAAAAGTAACTAAAGATTAAAGGAAAATATAGTGGTAGAAATACAAGAGGATTGAGCTGTGGCGAATCTCTTCGCGTTTTGAGCGAGGTGGATGAAAGTGCTCCCATAAAAGAACGATGCGCACCGCCGTAACGAGATTCTGGTACGCTGTTTATCTCCTTAAATGAAATTTGTAGCGAGAAAAAGATTGTAGGTTTTTACTTCAATAACTTTGACAATTGGAGTCTCTTGCTGTTCGAATGTTGTGACTAAAGTTACTCCTACTGGATTGCCAAAAATACCTGTTATTTAAATTAAAATAAATAACTACTATTTATTTAGAACTGATTAATTTCATTGCTTGATAAGCACTTACAAGAAAGATATGTAGACGATAGTGTTAATAGTGCGGGGAAGAACTTTTCAGAAGTGGTACTTAAGTTTCTTAGTACGTACATCTTTAAGATGTTATTATTTGTCAAAAATTTTGCCTAAATGAAGATACAATTTCGTGAAGACACTTCGCCGTTGTAATATCAAAGTCTGTTTTCGTCTTGACGTCTTGAGTCGAAACGCAGATATTCGAGGTAGTCTTCACCCCCAGGCACTGGTGGCCAAGAGGCATCTGCATGAAGACGAATGACGTCACTCTTTGTGAAGCACCTTCTTCTTCTTCTTCATGCCTCTCCTCGCATTTCCCCTCTCCCCCCTGCCCCGTGATGCTTTTTCCTCAATTTGCCTTTTCGTAGCATCCTTAGGATACCTTAGAGATAGTAAGTGTATCTCCTTATATATAGGAGAGTACAATTCGATCGAAATAGATAGCATACGTAACGTCTGAAAGAGCGCAAGTTCGGAGAAACCTTTCCTTCATCAAATGACCTACCTCCCGCACCATAAGTACTCTACCCAGTATCCAGACACCAATTTTTAAAACTTAATCCCAGTTGGGTGATTTTCATTTTTTAGTGTCCGTTATCTTTAAAATTCACAATAATTTTATTTTCTGTTTCGTCTTTGACTTTGCTGTAATTATACTATCGATATATTTTCATTCAAATAATTACTATAATGACTACTGAAATTTACCTATTTTTAATTTATCTTGATTACATAACGGACGTAAATAGTAGTGCTATAAGTTATTTCTCGTATTTCTTTAAATATNCTATTTTTAATTTATCTTGATTACATAACGGACGTAAATAGTAGTGCTATAAGTTATTTCTCGTATTTCTTTAAATATTTACTAAATAATTTATTTCGGAGTATAACCGATGAAGAAGGCAATGTTACCACAATAGGTTTTAAACAGCAAAAGTCTGGGCGATCAAACTTATCTCCGTTAAAAACCTACTTTGCACAATTAATCAAATCTCAAAAATTATCCTATGATGAGCGATCCGTTTACCGGATGGAGCCGCGCCGTTGATTTGATGTTTCGGTTGCCAACGCCTTGTTCAATATTTTATACGCCCGAGAGATCGTAGTGCTCTGGAGTGTGATTCCGTGTTTAAGAGCTTCTGGTTGACTTGGCTGGCGCCGCCGTGGCAAGGAGCTCCAACTGGAGAAAAAGAGAAATGCATGGCGCCGGCCGCGGAAACATACAAGGTTAGAAATGAGACCATCGTCTTTTCATCCCAAAATACCAACATTCTGTGACTTGTATCAAAAACCGTGGGAGTCGTTGCCGAGAATGAGCTTAAATGTACACAGAACTATAGCTCACTTCATAGTATTCATATATCATGTGACATCTTGACAACATCTTTCAATACGTCTTATACTTACTATCTCTGTGGGTTGCTTCTCGATTTCGTTTCTGTTACCATTGCTGACGCTCGCACCGTCGCTTCCGTCCCCGCCCGCCCCCAACGCCGCCTCCAACGCCGCGACGGACACCGCAGCAGTCTTCCGTGATGTATGGCCGGGTAAAGCGGTAGGCTTTGCTGATGTCAGCCATATTGTGTTCCCGACTGGGACCGCGGTGACGGGGATGGGCGACCTCTGGGCGCCCGCGCCGCCGGAAGCCGCATCGGTGGTGACATTGAAGGAGACCGTCATGTCGAAGGGTGGGGGTAGGAGGAGAGAGATACTTCACCTTAGACGAGGGAAATTATCGCCCTTATGCACGGCATTATCCACGGGGAGGAGCTATTTGAGGTGGAAGTAGGGAAAATGTTGCCAGCACCAGAAACCAGACACACTCTTTGTATATTGTGTGATTCACATTGAGAGAATAATTTCACCTAACCTGCATTGAGTTGCGCTTAAAAATATCGTGGTCCAGAATCTATTAGTTGAGTCAAAAACCTTTTTCTCAATGTTCTCTTCTAGGAATTGCGAATGCATATTTCAGGTCAGAAAAACAAATCATCCTTGAACTCAAATTTAATTTCAAAGAAAAGTGAACCCTGTGGAAAACCATACTTTAGTACTTAAAAGGTTAAAGTAACAAGTAAACTAAGAAATGTAATACACAATTTTTATTTTCAAATTGGAATGGTATTAATTCCATGTATCGTTCACGAAATCATATTTTTTTCTTAAAACTATCTCTTTTCAGACCCAAGCATACTTTGAGAGTTTGTTGTTCCTTCTCCATTGCTCGTGGTAAGTTTCAAGATGTGTGCAAAAGCAAGGGACCTCGTTCTGCTGAGGAAGGGGCAAGCAGCCGATGGCCAAGGGTGCGGGTGGAAACGAGAGGGTCGTTCTAGAGCTTAGGCGGGGTGAGGGAGGGGGTGGGGGTGGACTCTCGTGCGTGAGATTGATTGCCGCGCACGCGGAGGCGACGTGTCGGGTCGGCTAGCCCCGCAATGACCACTACAACCACTGCGCTCTGGCGGACCCAACGCAAACTTCTCTTTCGTGCATCACTGCATTCTCAACTCGCTCTTATTGGTCGGTATACTCTGAGTAGGTAGGATATAAATAAATTTATTGTCCAAAAAACAGTTACTAACTGCACGTGTCCACGTGGAAGACGATAAACTAATCGTCTTACACGTCATTGTAGGATGCATAGTATCTCCTTGGTAAACCCACCCTTATCAAACGCAGTGAACACTAACTATTGGGGCGAGGAATACTGCGATATTACAGATCCTAGAACATTTTACCAATTGGGGAATAAAGAAATTTAAATCCACTGGGGGAAGATTTCCTTTTATTAAAAATCTTTTGATGCTTTTGGGAAAAAATTTTTATAATTAGAAAAACTTGAATAATTCTGATATAATTTTTATATAAATATGCTGTACTGAAAAAATACCTTTTTGGCATTGGAAAAGTTTTTGTTATAAAAAAATGATAATTTTTACGGCGTAGTAATTGCTGTAGAGTTGGAATTAAAAATATTAATATGCAAATTATTTTAAGATTTTTTGGAGTTCAGTTTGCCCAATTGAAAGCGACAAATAATAAAATATGAGTAAGAAGACGACACTTCGTCTGACAAACATATGACTTTGGTTTTATAGGTTTTCACTTCTACACGGGAACTTGAGCGTAGCTGCAACATCTTACTGTTTCTTGCATACTCGCACTCCAGCGAGGTTCCGAACCACTTATGTAATAGAAAATTGCATAGATAAAATTGATAGATAAAAGTGTGAATTATAAATAAAATAAATAATTTTTAATTCAAATAATGCAACTTTATTAGTAAACTAAATTGGTGATGCAAATGTTGTATAGGCGTTCTTATAAAATGTGCGATAATAATATTGTACGATTTATGAATTAACGGAAAAATATTGTTTACGACATATCGACCCTTCACTTGAACAGTTTTCCATTGAAAACTAAAATTTTCGTGTGTACATTTGGTAAAAACCGTGCCTTATTTGCGATAACCAACATCAGAATACAAGTTTACCGCATTCGTCTTAGAAAAAGCGAACCTATTACCACTGAATCAGAATAATTTCATACGTATTATAGTTTTAGACGGAAAGTCAAACGTTTCCAATTTTGTGTGAATTGCCGTTGAAAATATAATGAGTAAGTCTAGCAGGGAATAGGCTTGTTAGCATTAACACCCAAAGTAACAATTTGACTAAAAATACGAGTGATGAATACTAATTACTGGTAGTAACTGTATTAATAAATAGGGAATGTGGGAATCTAAAAACAAGTTTTTGCAATATTCTTGATAATTTCTTGGAATATCGAGAAGTATGATGGGAGTATGTGTATCCGTAGGTGTGCAAATATACTTTTTACATTTGATTTTCTTGAGAATACTTTAAAATAACACATAAATACCACGTAAAATGTATCTAAAAGGTAGACTGATATATTTACACATTCAAACATATGGAATTTGAATAAAAGGTAATTTGGTTGGCAGTTCGGTGAACACAGTGAGCCTAGTGGCGATACTAAGGAAACTGCGGGCTCCAACAACAAATGTTAATAAAGTTTATTGACAAAAATTATTTTAAGGTGATATATTATTTTGTTTATATTATTATTTGTACCATATGATGAGATCAAGACCATGTATGTACTATTAACCAATTAAGTAATCTGTTTTAAAATTGATAGAAATAACTTAATCACGTGAAATAATTTATCTTAATTCTCCTGAAAATATTAAATCATTAACTTACTTTTTGCTGATAATTTGTTATATCATTTGAATTAATATTTTCTACTGATACGATTTCTTGTGTATATGTGTAATTTACAAACAATGATTATGTATCTTTTTTAATTTGACACGTATATAATTACACGTATCACCAACCAAGCAGTCAATAAAATAACATGTTTTATATGATTCAACAAGTGAAAGAATTTACCATCTCACTCTCGAGGTATCGAACATTCATTTATTTGTGGCCGATCACTTTCACTCCGATAAAAGTTGCGGAGTTCGGGCGTTAAGTTACGAGGATAAAAGCTGTTTGAAGCACTCATAGGTGATAACAGTTCGAAGTGTAGACCTCCCTCCCTTTTATAAGTCCATATTTGATTAGCAAACACGGACCAATTTCGTGCTAATTTTTAATCATGGCCATGCTCCCCAGAATCCAAACAAATATATTGTACGTTTGCTTATTAAATTAACTTAACGCGTTTGAGATAGTACAATAACGAGAATCAGCTCGTCCATCCCTCCCAACGTCTGTCGCTGCGTGTCAAACGACATGTTCTCTAATTTCAGGCTCTAAATGAGAAAATCGATAGCAAACACAGATGGAGTGCTGTGGAAAGCCGCCGGCCCGAACGCATGAGCGAGTGCAGTGTGGAGGGGGCGGAGGCGGCCTTCCTTATCAGAACTCGCCATACGGTATCACGTCGACAATGGCCGGTCGGGCGCACATCTGCTCTCTCGTCATTTTACCTTAATTTAATTTGATTCCGCTGATAGGTCTGCACACATTTGACGTATTCGGGAGATAGATTTATTTTTCAGTCCTCTGTTCCCTCTTGGTCATACCTTCATTCCAACATTCGCAGAAAGAAAAATAATACGTTAAAGAAGAGAAAAAAAAAAGAGAAGAAAGTGAACCTCACCCGCGTCACATGTCAGATGAGTGATTAGTGTGTGTACGCATGTATGAGCGATATGTGCCCGCGAATCGGGTATGATTGATGAAAACCTACCTGTCACACGATTGTTTGGAAGGTCCGGTCGAATCGACGGGACGAGGGTGGAGGATGGTTGGGGTGGACGGACGAAGGGTTTGAGGGGAGGTGGGGTGTATAATGACGGGCGATGCATGAGGAATGGAAGAGAGGGGAAATGGTAGGGGTTGCGGGCGCACAGTGATCAAAAATTGGCCAAAATACGCGCGTTGCAGAAAAAAAGTCTTAATATTATAATTTGAATATGATTTTTCTCCATTTAACTTACGAAATAACTAGGAATTAAGCGTTAAAACCCTTTTCCTTTGTTGAAACGTATCAAGAGCGTAGGAGTCTTAGGATAATAGCGTCAAAGAATGAGGAAACTTAGTTTTAAGCTGTTCTCCGTAGCATAATAAAAACATTGAAAGGTTTCCTGCAACAAGAAATACATCCGAATTAATGAAACAACTTATTTTAGCCAATATGTTGATTCAATTTCAAAAAATAAAATCAAAAACTTATACCCAAAGTACTTAGATTCACTAGAAGGTTTATAAATCAGCAACTGGAAGAAAAACACTTGTTTCTTCGGATGCAAAGTTGTTATTGAATTTGTACGTGAATTTATGCAAATCTGAATTTCCTAAAAAGAAAAAACAAGTCTGTTGCATGTCTTGGCTTTTTTAAGTTATTTAATAAGAATGAAGTTATAAAATAGGTGAAGAGTTTCTTCTCCATTTAAATTACGCCATTGAATATTTTTAGAAAGACGCAAGTTGTTATTTGGATACGTTACGATGTTAAATGCACCCGTCGTTTAAAGCGATTTTCACTGTATCATCGTGGAAGAGTGTCGCCGCAGCCATAATCAACGAAAAAATGTGTATGTGCAAAGGTTTGGAGACGTTCTGGTTATCTGCTTTTCTAAGATTTCTATTGTAAATTACAAAGTTCAATCGAGATATTTCTCAAAATACTGAAAATTCGTGAATACAATTTAACTTGTCGAACTGTAAGGGCCTGTTCAACTAATTAGATAAAAATGAGCTGCATTATTGTAGTTTTCAGTTTGTTCTTTCCATGAAATGCGGTTCTTCCAAAAATTCTATTTTTAACTTAGAAGATCTAATCAAACCACAACACTAACTTTAAAACATATCGGAAACTATGCTCTTTTACACAGCCCATTTTTAATATGCATTATCAACTACAATAAAAACTACTATTCCTACATGTAAACAGCAATGATGCACTAGCCATTTTAAAAATTTTGTGAAATAAATCTGAGATATTTGCTTGCTTTGGGTCTAAATGCGTGAAAAGTTTAACGTTTCGGAATAGTCGCGATTCTTCGAAGGTTTGTAGAAGCCGGAAAGAGGCAGCAGAAACTAGTTAAGTGATTTACACTCTCCAACAATTCTCTCGAAAATGAAACAATAATAGACCACATCATTGTAGTTGGTACCTGGATTTTCAGCCCAAACAATGATAATTTCTTTAGGAATACATATAAGACCAAAAACAAGCAAATATCTCAGATTTATTTCACAAACCAAATTCCACATTTTAAAACAGCTACCGCATCATTGCTATTTATTTACAAGAACAATTTTTTGTAGTTTCGAATACATATTTAAAATGGGCTGGGTAAAAAAGCATAATTTACGGTTTTTTAAAGTTACAGTTGTTGTTTACTTAGTTCTTCCAAGCTAAAGTTAAAATTTTTGGAAGGAACGCATTCCATGAAAGAAGCAAACTGAAAACTGCAATGATGCAGTTCATTTTTATGTAATTAGCTGAACAGGTCCTTTAAAGTTCGATTGCATTTGTTTTTACACGTTTTCAGAGAAATATCTCGAGGTGATAAGGTTGAACTTTGAAATTAGCATTCGTAATCTTACAAAAGTAAAAATAAAAAGAACGTTTCCAAATCTTTGCAGATACACATTTTTTCGTTGATTATGGCAGCTATTAAAAGTAAGAAATATTCAAAATAATACTCAAATTATCCACAATTTTTTAACACTGTTTTAATGGTAAGTTATAGGAACTAAACGAAAAGTTCGCGAGGAATTCTAATTAAGAAAGTTCGCATTAGTCAAGTTCGGTAATAAATGAATTTTAATTTTTTTTAAAATTTGTAGCAATATAGTTTTCCAACAAAATTTTTGTTCATGTAAAAATAAATGAGGGAAAATTTCCTTCAATATACTTGTCTTTACTTTTTTGAGGTACGGCGAATAATTTCAGGGGGTTAGAATTTTTTTCCCCCTGCGAAATGCGCCTTTCGGCCCATACTGGATCACTGTGCGGCTCTAGCGTTGGAGCATATCGTGGTCGTAGCCACGAGAGTTGAAACGGGCAACGGGCGCCGGGCGCCGGGCGGCGGCGCATACGGCGGTTGCTTCCTAATGAAGTCCAACCTGCTGCCGCCTATTACAATTAAAAACGATTGCAATATGCAGCTTTGCGGTGGCGCTGCGGGATTTAGCTGACGATCAAATGCGCGCCCGAGGACTGCACGTTCAATGCGCGGACGGATGCCCTGAAAAATAGCCAACAAGTCACGGGAGAAAGGGTTTATTAATCTTCAATGAGAAAAAAGGGGGAAAACTGGTGGACTTGAGGTCGTACGGTACAAGTGAAAATTCTTCCTCAAAATAAATGCAAATTGTAAACCATGCATGTTTACCTACAAGAATTAATAATTATATCATGATCTGGTTTTAAATATACACCGGCCAGAAACCACAGATTTGTTCATGAATCACAGTTTGTGTTTCAGTTATATACTACCAATGGCTGTTACCGATTTGACACTATTGATATTCAGACCATTTGATTTTCCTTTTCTTCATTAATATATATTACGTTTTGTCGGACTGGTTATTTATTTATATCGTCGTTATTGGATAAAGTAGTTCATGAACGCGATACTTGAGTATGTTGACTGCTAACTTTAAGTTTAGTCTGCTGGATTTTCGNACAGCTCTAAAGTAAAGTCACTTCAACTGACCTAAACATTAACGTATGTAACAAAAATTTTAATGAATGAAATTCATTTACATTCAGCTATCTCATGAAAATGTACAATTATTATTTTCTTAAATGCAAATTCCAACAATAACGCTCCCTAGTTTTTACAAACCAAATCTAAACAAAGAAGATATATTTTTAATGGAATTAATTTGAACTTTTGTTTATCAGTTACTCTGCACATTCTAGTGCAAGCAGAAGTACACTCGTTACAGGGTTCATTAATGCGTCGTTTCAAAAAGTAATTATGAAAAATATGAAATGAAAGTGTGGTAAATCAAAAGAAAAGAAATAACTACCTCCTAAATAAAGAGCAGAACAAAACACAGACCACAGTCATAAATCGTACTCAGAACGCTCGATGATAGTACAACATTTATGCACCACAATAGTATTAAACACTGTAACCAAAATGTGAAGTAATCACTCAATTCAGAGTCAAGGGCTCTAATGACATACACCTTGGCGAACCCTAAAGCCCCATTAAAAAATTCAAATTCAAGTTGAAATCACGACAAAAGGAAAAATAGCATTAAATTAGCAGTTTTTTTATATGATCTGCGAACACTTTATATCAATATTTTTTACAGAAATTGGGACGATAAGGGATGCATTGAAAGAAGCTGGAAACAAATAGTAGAAGCGAGGAAAGAAAAGAAGTAGCATTAGAATAGTATGGGGAAGAAGAAATTTTTGATAAGAGTGATTTCCGAAAGATGTACACTTGTATTTGGCAATAAAACTCTTGTATTATGAAAAAGACACAGGGTCTGTAGAGATAACTAACAAAATAAATTAGAAGAAATTTACTAAATTTCAACTAACAAAAAATTAAAGATAACTAACAAAATAAATTAAAGAAAAAAGAACACATTGTCGTCTCTCTTCATCTTGACAAAGATTTTCCATAGATGTCAATGAGTATTCAAGAACGATTATTTACGAATAAAATTCAAACTCGGTCGCGTGTGATGTTGTGGTAACTCAGCTAGTTCCTTTTAAAAGATTCCGCCTCAAGAAGCAAACGCGTCCTGTATATCTCCTTGGTCGTGCAACAAAACAGCACTAGAAGCGGTATTGGTCCCGGCACAGAGTGAGCACGATGAACCATGTGCATTCCATCCATTACATCATCGACAGGTGAGTTTTCATCATTTTCATCGCTCCGATGTGTGTTTGCCTGCGGATACAACCGTCAGAGAGTTCGACGACCTGGGTTTAATCACGCGTTTGATGTGGAATTGCGGGACGTAAATTTAGCACGCGTCAGCCGCAACCAAGTTTTTTTTGTAGTCTACAACGAAGATCACAATGCGTCATATGGAAGTGCATTGTGTCCACTACGCTTTGAGCAACTCATCATTTCATCAAGAATTATTTTTTGTCTGTTTAATTCACGTGCACCCGCAGCGATGGGGCGGTGCTGCAAGTCACACGATTGACCTTTACCTTTTATCCCATTTTTTTTGTGAAGAAGGAGGAGGAGATTAGATTTTCTTCAATTTCGGGAAATTTGCCGTTAAACCAATTTTTTCTTTGAAATTCTCGCATACTTTCTTAGTCTGAACAGAATTAACTACAAACTCCTGAACATTGAGTAGAATATGTCCTACCTCATACCTAATTGTGTTCTAACACTGTGTGACAGTGTCTGATCCTTATATTCTTATAGCCTCCACTTTCTGACCGGTCAGTGGAGGACGATTTGGAATACCGAAACTCTTACATCTAAGAAAATTCTCATAACAGTAAATACACTGAAAATTTGGAACACATATAGTTTAGAAAGGAGCAAATTTTATTTCCCGTTTTTGTCATCACGGATTATTTCAATTTCAATTCTCAGTTACCCCGCCCCATTTGCACGACCCTGTTCAACATGCATTTAAGATTAATTTTGTTCTTGAAAAGCTTGTGGTATGTATTTTCTACCTAGCGTTAGCATTCTAATTTTCAAACCATCTTTCGTCAAAAACCTCTTCTCTTCCTTCTTGCCAATAATTTTTATCATTCTCAACACCTCGCTTTCTCTCAAATTATCTTTCTTGTTTCCTTCTATCTCATGTTGTGAGACGACACCTTCAGCTCATTTCTTTCTAAGGTGTCGTACGGTAACTATTTTATTTCTCCCATCTTCCCTAAACCCATCAGCTGTATAATTGCTCGCGTATAAACAGTTCTCTGATATTTCGTTGAAAAACCTATTGTCTGTGTTAATATTGTTTAATATCTAAATATTTAAAGCTTGTTTATTCTTATGGTTATTTGTTGTTTGAATTTTTTTCACGTAAATTTTCAATTGTTTTATACTTTATTTTATATATTTTAGGTTAATTTAAGGTATCCCATTTACGTGTTTACACCGTTTATGAGCAAAAAACTTAATTACTGTTGGTAACATTGTAATATTCGTTGTGTACACTCTCAAAGTTAAGAGAAATAAAAATATTCATGTTTGCAAACGTAAGAGAAATGTATGTTTCTATCACGTTTTCAATGGAGTCTTAATTTCTCCTCCTTCACTAACGCACCGTCGACTTCCAAGAAGAAGCAAGGTGGTTTATATATTCTAAGAAAACTACCTTCACCCTCGTGATATTTCCTACTATATTTTAGTCGTGTTTTAGAACGGTCCTTACTTCAAAGGAATTATTATCTTCTCGTTACCTAAATTTTCAAGCCTTGCAAGAATTGTGAAAATCATGGAGTGAAAATTTTTAATAATGTATATGATTTTCTAATGGATGATGGACAAAATCCACGGCCCAAAACATCATACTTCATCCTTGCTCTTAGAATAAAAAGGAATCAAATGATATTAATAAAATATTGTTATATGATTTTAAAACGTTGTAAACTTTATACTCTAGTTATTATTCACTAGAATAATATGAATTCATGAACATTAGTTCCTTGAAGTTTTTTTTTATATCGCTATTTCTATAATAGTTTTAAGAATTGCTTAAATTAAAAAATGTGTTAATACTAGCTCAGTATCCTCGGATTTGCTCACGCGAATTTTAAATTATGTCTACAACTTTATTCTTTCTCACATCCCTATTGATATCCAATGAGAATGTCATCTGTTAATCTTGATGGTTTTTTACAATGGCGTGTGTCCTCAAACACTTATTTTCACTTACGTAATTAAGAAAAAGGGGGAAATACCTACTGAGAGATATTCTTCAATTAATTCGAGAATCAATAGATATGAAATTTGTGTCCTAGAAATTATCCGGAGTTGCCCGGGTTTTTTCTTAAACTAATCAACTAACAATTTTTTTACTCAGGAAAAATTAAAATCTATGTCAAAAAATTGAAAACAAAATCATCCTAGTTTTTAAAATCGTACATATAATTACACAAATATTAATACAAATTTAATACCAAACTCGATCCTTTTTAACATTTTTATTTCCAACTCCAGGGGCAAGGACAAATAAATTCTTGGGTGAAATCTCCCTTTATCAAGCAAAATTAAGTTGCTCGTGAGACAAACAAATCAATCGAAACGTTATCTATTTGCCTAGCATACCACTTCACCCTTAGGAGAGTTAGAGTTATTGTACTCCCCATAGCTGCTGCACCTATGTTGGTGTATCATGTCACTGTTTATCTGTAAGACCCCGAAATATAAAATACACAAATATCAGTCATTTTCGATTAAATATTTTTACCTGACACTCTCATCCCAATCAACCTGTGGAGTTTCTTGGTGTATTAATTGCCCTTCTTCCACCCAATGGTTCAACGCTTCATAAGCATTAGAAGTGTCTCTATTCATCTTAGCAACACTGGAAGCTAGGGATTCTACTTTAATATCTTCCATGTTCGATAATTTTTCGAGTCAGGTGTCGTGCACCTCACATGGTCTGAATGGTTACATAGTGGCATCGGGAGTATGTTTGTTCATCTCCAAAACTATGGTTTTGACCCCAATATTGGTTGTTTCACGTTATGCTTATGCTCCGCCTTATCCACCTCCAGGTACCGATCTGAACTTGAACTTAACGACATTGGTAGTTTAATTTTTTAGTTTCAAAAATAACTTTCCATTATTTTTACGTATAAATGCATTTCCATCTCCCTACCCGAGGGTTGGTGTTTTCCACGGGGACAAAATTTAGAACTCAACTCGTCTCTTATGTGACCGCAAAAATTATGTATTCAACAACAATTTTGGTGTTTTTTTGATTATTTTCATGTGCCCCCTCTCCCGCCTGCACCCCAGGGATGTTAGTGGTATATTTTCTAAAATTTGGACTGATTGTCAACTTACCAAGCATCGAGAGCGTCCTTATCAGTCTCAACGGCACCAAAAATTATGGTTTCCAATCTAACATAAGATTTTTCCATTATTTTTACAATTTACACCCTTCCTACTCCCTCCCTAGGGGAGCGAGGAATGTCACCCTGACAGGGCCTGAAGTCATTCATTCAGTCAGTCAGTCAGTCAAGTTCGGTTAAAATTTCCAGACATTGCAGAGTTATGGTGGGATACATACATGGAGCGNATTTCCAGACATTGCAGAGTTATGGTGGGATACATACATGGAGCGTTCTAACCCCCATTTCACCCCCTTAGGAATAGATTTTTGTAAAATCTGATCTTAGCGGACATCTACACCCTATAGGAAACATACCTACCAAATTTCAAGTTTTATGGTTTAGGAGATTTCGTGTTTTATCAGACAGTCTTTCGATTATATGTATAGACATGCTTATAATTTTTATGTGTTCAATATAGTACTTTATCTCGGCAAGGTTGTGTAATATATCTCTGTAACCCCTTCCCGAACCGGGTTATTTTCCTGTGTTTCTTTCACACACTCTTTTATTCGAATTGATGGGGTTGTCTGTTTATGACATCCAGAGAGAAAATGTTCTTATGAATGGTTCTCGATGATGATATTCGCAGCTTTTACTGCGCTTTTGACTTTTCACACATGATTTATTTTATATTAGTTCTGAGTATCCCTTTCTATGCTCTATTTCTGCCTCGATTAGGAGAGTGATATTTGCAACTTCTGCAAGGAATACATTAGTTTAACCACACTTTGTTAAATAAATAAAGACTTCAATGTACAAAAATAATTGGACATGCAGATCAAGAAATGAGCCCTTGTAAACTTTAAAAATTTGTTTTTAGGAGTGAATTTATTTGTCCGTAATTTGTGAGTTGTTCAAGCTTTACTCCCTGCTCTTCCGCCAGTCAATGTAAATGTTAATGCGTAATACTTTAAAAATATGACATATTTCATAAGAATATTCATGCTACGCAATGTTACATAGCGGGAAAATATACAAAAATTTACTTAAATTAAAACAATAATTAGAGATCACTATAGATGACAAACTAATTGACATTATCTTTTGAGCAAATGTCGAGATTAAATTTTAGTGGAAAAGTCTTAACTAGTTGTGTGAATGTAACTGTTTTAGAGATATTGTCCAGACCGTTGACAAAGTCGTCTTCCAACCCCGGACACTTGTTTCCACTCTCGTCTTCATCCGTCGCGTAAGCATATGCGTGGCGACGGCACTTTCTCATCGTATTACGAGCACTTGCTTTTCGGCTTCCATTCGGAACGAGTTCCCGACGCGTCTTGTTGCCCTCGAGGGAAACAGAGGCGACGGAGGCGGCGCCAGAGCGTGAGATGCATTCGTAAGAAGCCGCTCCGCTCCGCGCCGCGCCGCTTCCTCGTTGCACGCGAGTATCGAGCGGCGATGGCGGTGGTGCGGTGGGTGGAAGTGGGGAGGAGAGCGAAGACTCCGTTAGTTGCTGTCCGCCCCGCGCCGCGTCGCCCATCGCGAGGCTTCGGTGCGCTCGATATAGCGGTGTCAGCAGCAGCAGCAGCAGCGGTGGCGGCGGCGGTAGCGGCACGACGGTGGCAGTGGCGGGATATGTGTGCTATCCGCGTACCACTTCCCCTACTGTTCTGTCACTGGCATCGCTCGGTTGCCTCGCCACCTTCTCCCGAGAGCTGTTCGCCGCGCACTCGGCGTCTCGCGAGCGGCGCGGCAACGCGTTCTTTCCGGTCTCTACTACATACGCTCCTCCCCACCCGCCTCACCTTCACCGTCGCTCTCTCTATATTCTGGCACTTACCGCACTCTTGTTCCACTCTTTGATAAATAAATACCACCAACAGGAGAAAAACTGGAGTTAAAAAAATATCAGACTATGACTAAGGGGAGGCAGGGGGAGTGGGAGTTCTGAGGACCCAGACGTCTTCTATTATTTATTATAAGTTAGAATGAAAGTAATTTTTATCATGAGTACTATTAATTAAATAATTGAACAACTTAAAAATACTTTGAACAAGATAAGTTAAAGTTAACAAAAATTTATGGTTAGAAGTACGGTCCCCCTCCGAAATAAATTTCTGGCTTTGGGACTGACTAATATAATAATATATATGAAAAGGAAATGTAACAAGATAGAAAGCTTTATTGGCGTAAAGTAAAGTTTTGTTTTCATGCACTTCGTTTTCATTAGAATGCACCATAAATATTTTATTTACTTTTTTTTAAACATCATTCTTTTCAGTTTTAATTCAATTTATTTATCTTCCGATATTATTCTCAATATATTTAATTTTTCTACGTATTATGTACTTGCTTCAGAGTATTGTTGACGAATGTTATAATGTGACCGAAACAGTTTTCTGAAAATAAACCAAATGACGTTTTAACAATAACTATTAATTTGCCGTAATATCGTTTGTATCATGAAAAAAAAGCTGAACAAGAAACTGGCGTACAATGTTTCTTTGGATATATTAGTAAATTAATGGTTTACCCATACATCTCTGGGACAGGCTATTATTTACTAAGTAATATGCAATAAAGGTATGTATCTTCTATATCACGAGAGATCCCAGAGAATCAAACAAAATCTCTGACATCCAAACGATGTCTCATGAAGAATCGATATCTTGTACATTTTAGCTGTACTTTGTATGAAATAAATATTAAAATTAAAATCCACGAGCCATTTCATTTTTCAATTCATGGAGGGAGATTACTTTTATTTCCCACTTATCGTACCCCGCTCCTCTTCNCGAGCCATTTCATTTTTCAATTCATGGAGGGAGATTACTTTTATTTCCCACTTATCGTACCCCGCTCCTCTTTAACACCCATGTGAAAAATGCGACGTAATTCTGTATCTCAGTGCGATATAGCGGAATCTGCGCGTTCACAACCCCACATCGCAACGCGATCCAGTGTCGGAGCGAACGCGACAGTGGCGCTGCTGCAGACGGCTGCCCCCGCGGGACGCCTCGAGCGACGAACCCGCGCTCCGCCCCATTCATCAATTATTGTTAATCTCGTGAATTATCGTCGTCGTCATTACCGTCATCAAAGAGAATGATGACTGGCGACGCCCGCCGCAGTGAGTTAGCGGAATCATCACCACTTGTCAGAGCGGGCGGGACGCGCGCCGCCGCTCTTGTGATCCATGGTCCCTCTGCGGACGTCCTGTCTCTTCTCTCTCTCTCTCATTCCTTCCCTTCCTCACCTCCACCACTACCACCACCTGGATTTGAATTTTTCTCCGTTTTTCAACTCACTAACCGACGACCTGATGTGTAATACGATCCCTTACACGCGAAATTGAATACTGCGTAGGATTCTTAGCATCGAGGCATTTCAAATCAATCTGCACAAAATTGTAATCTCGGCCTCGAGATATACATCGAAGAATGTAAGTTTTTTAAGCTCTTGTCAAATGAGGGGGTCTACACCCGGAAGCGAGGAATGCGTGGACACCGGCCGCGAAATCTTAAATAAAAAGTATGTTCCCCTTGTAAAATGTTTTCCTGTACCTCAAATGAACCAATGATGAATCGTTCTCTATCTAGGTGTATCAATAATTTTTGTTATTAGATGCCATGTACAATACGCACAATGTTGGACGCGATCATTTCATATTATGTGAACGATACGTTCATGATAAAAGAGGACGACCATATCGCTTCGCATTCTTCTTTGTCAATCAAATCAACGAACATATGGACATAATTTTGAAGATACGATGTACGAAGTTTTCAATGCGGGTAAATAAGGAAAAACTCCAATTAAAATTTTAGTAACAGAATTCGTGGGATGTGGAAAAGGACTGAATGATTAGGACAGACTGTCCTGGAGTTCATATTCCTAGGAACCAACCAAGAATGTAGCCTGTTAAGAACGAAATGTGAAACCATGAATGAAAAATTTAATCGTCTTATGCACGGTCAATATCGCAATGGGCGACGCACTTTGTCGACTACACATAATCCTCCTTTGGGCAAAACATGACGAAATTAGTTTTATTTTGATTGATTTGTATTTAAATATTTTATTCATCTGTCATTGGACTACACTTTGGGAGACCCAAGCAAAATTCTCTCCCTCCTACGTCTTGTCTCGACCGCACTACCTATAAGCATGTGTTCTATTTTTATATACATTCTGTTGTTGTACAGCTCGAGGCATTTCAAAAAAAAAAAGACTGATTAAGAGTTTGACTATTCATCTTCATTTCCGGAGAAAAATTATTCTCCCTCCGTAGATCTCCTGCTGAGCGGAGTTGTGTGCTAGCACATTCATTGCACTTTGTGTCTCGCAGGATTTTTCATTGCAGTTATTAAGCGGAGTAATGTGTTATGAACATAAAGGTGACTTATTCAAAATGAGGAGTAGTTCCCGCTCTTATATCTCGGCCTCGAATTGAAAAGTCCTTGAATTGAAATGTTCAAATCGCCTTATTGATCTTTATCTGCCTTCCCCTCCTCCTATTATTGAATCTTGAGACAATCATTGGACCACCCGTCACCTCCCACGTAAATTGGTTCTGATCCTCTGTTGGAACCAATTAAGGATGACGAGATGCTGTCTTGGGCTTTTGTCTCTGGTGGGTTCGCCCTCCCATAATTCATTGACTAACCTTATGATGAATTTTGTTTACCATTTTGTTCTTGACAAATATTATTTACATAAGTTATTTGAAAAATATATTATAGCCAAAATGTAAATAAAGGAAAACATAGAGCTAGGCAATAGTATTTCGTACTGCATAGCTTTGGTTTTAATTTTTTAAATTTTCTTCTTCGTTTTTCAATTAATTTGTCTGCTAAGGAGAATGCTAATATTTTTCCCAAATCAGAAAAACGCAAATTAATAGAATCTTACTTGAATGATTTTACAAACCATTTCCCTAATGCAGTACTTCTATCGCCCTGTAACTTTCTTTCGTTTGGTTTGCCATCTCTTTGATGGTATTAAGCAAAATTATTTTCTTTGAATATTCTCAATCCATTGTGGAGGTGCATTTCCTCCCGAAACGATGTCGATATTTTCCCTACCGTAGCGCTGCACCCGGCGCCGAACTGAATAACTCTCGTGCCTCCCCAGCATGCATGCTTGCGCTCATGCGATGCCGCCACCGCCAATCCAAAGCCTATTCATTTCCATAAAAATAAACAGTAAATTGTCAATATGGTGCGTGGCCATAATGCATATTTATGGGCTGCTGTAGGCCAGTATCAGCTGTCAATGTGTCAAAGCGGTTTCGGGCCGTGGGACGCCACGGGGGAGGGGTGGGGATGTTGTTGGACGCCGCTGTCCCCGCCGTTGGTTGGTCGTGTGGCCAGCTATTCATCGTGATTAAAACAATGTGAACCCGTTGCATGAGGGCTTAGGCGCGATGCCCGGCCAGGGTTCCCCCTTCCGTCCCTTCACCACTATCAACGTGCCACCTCCACTCCACCTCCAGCACTACCACAATATTTCCATATTCTGGCTCCTCTTCCCCCACCCCCTCTCCACCACCAACCTGTCACTGAAGTCGCATCTCCCTCGCCGTCAACTTCTTTTGAGGTTATGGATCACTCTCGTATTTCCACCTCTTTCCTCCTTGGGTTCATTGGATTTTCCGTCATGTCTCAACTACTCATTAAAAAATGATAATTTTAAGACATTATTATAATAATTTGACAGGTAAAATGAACTTGACAGTTGCGAATTGTAACAGATGCTACCCAAAATCGGTATACACCAACCAGGTTTCAAAATGAAAATAACATTACACAATGTGGAGTGAGGTAACATTATCAAGTACTTGATATTCGGAGAAGTATGGTTTATTATCTTTCGTTATATCTGATACTGGGATATTAGCATATTTTACTCGGTGATTCAAAAGTGTTTTGTGACGAGTGAGAAATTTAGAGGGATGTGTTTGAATTTTTGCATTAAATCATAGTCTCCAACCCCTCCACAAATTTCCTCTTCAACAAACCCCCTTAACTTGTCTATGAACAACCTCCTAATCTCCACAAATTATTAAATAACAACACAATTCAACCACGCCCCTCTGACTTTCTCATCCTACACAAAACACTTGGAGAAACCTAGGTGAAAGACACGCAAGAGGTCCTTCTACATCATTTACTAGCCCTGTCAACCACTTCTACCAAAATTCGACAATTCAGTGAATGCGCCTCGTAAAAGCTTTTCAGCAGGAGAAGCAACTACCCTCCTCAACATCAGAATAAACGATCACAGAGCCTCTTGTGATAAATCTATTTCTTCTTTGCCTGACACCCCCCACCCCCCGACGCTAAATTACATAATAACAAATTTAATGAATGTTTTAAAGTTATAATTTCGGAAACACTCCCCAAACATTCCCAACCCATAAATTCTTCTTAATTCTTCGAAATTCAAATTTCACTCCTACTTTTCTTTTCTTCATCTAACGATCGGCCAACGTAATCCGAAGAGAGACGACGTGGTTGAGGAAGGCTGGATGGCGAAACGGTTCCGTCAAATTTGTGACTGATTTTCATGTGTTCTTCTTTCTTTTTCTTATTATCTTTAAAACCTTTTAATTTATAGAAGACAATAGTGTCGTTTTATTCTCAAGATTTTCGTTACATTATATTACGGAAAATAATGCGACGCTACTGCCTTCTAGTGATTAAAAACGTTAACAAATATTACAATGTAGAGAAAGAAACACAATAGTCACTCACGTCATCACTCGGCTTCCACCTTCCTCTCTTAGAGGAAATAAACAAATTATTCTCTCTTCGGTTTACGTTGACTGACCGTTGGATGAAAGGAAAGAAAAGTATAAAGTTTGAAGAATTGGGAAAAATTTACTGTTATGTGTTTGATCCGGGATAGTTAGAGGCTCCTAGGGACCAGATGGAACTTAATTCATATGTTTGTAATTCGAATATCGTGAGGGAGGGGAGAGGTAGCGAAGAAATGGATGTATCATAAGACGCTCTATGATTGTTCATCCTCATGATGGGAGGCGAAGTTGTTTCTCCCACAAAAAGTTTTACTGATGGTGCAACTTCGAATAATTTATGCATATAAACACACAATCTACAATATGTGAGAGTGATATTGTCCCAAATTAATTTCTAGGTACGTCCCTGTTTACTTAACAATGATTCAGTAACGTAGATAAATCATAAAAAATTAATAAAAACGTATGATATACAAGATAGTAATTTGACTAACTCCATTCTTCAATTACTTGAGTAAATTATTCACGCATGTTCAGCTATTTTAAGGAAATTTTTTTTCTTTGATACCTTCACATCAAACTACAACTGTTTGTTTAGTCATGTAAACTCGCACGTCATATTTTTCCCCATGCACTCGTTCTGCAATGGTCCGATTTTTCTCTCTCTCTCTCTCTTAATGTCCCTCTTATCTTCTTCGCTCCCTATCTCTCTCTCTCTCTCGGTTTCGCTTTGCGGTCTCCGCATCGACCACGACGCTCATCCTCATGAAACCAATCATGAAATTTGAATTTCAAAATCAAGGTGCGCGCGAGGAGGCTTAGCAAAGGAAGCGCACTAGTGGAAATGGGGCCTTGGGAGGATTAGGCAGTGCGTGCACGCGCGCGCGCGCGCGTATCGTGCGTGGGAGGGTGTGGGCTGCGTCGTCGTCGGACACCGCGCTTGCAGTTACTGCCGTTGGGGTAGATTCCAGCGTCTAACTGCACTTGCATTGCCATTGGTATATTCTCCTCGGTTAAGGTTCAGTTCGAAAAAGTTCTGTTCGATCTTTTCCCATTGGTTATGTCGTTCCCCCTGTCTCATTGAACGGAGATTGGTATGCAAGGAGTAATTAAATTACTATTATTTTAAAAAGCTCTCCAGTATAGAGAATTATCGCTCTGCTCATGAAAAAAGAAAAGAATAAAACATCTCTACAACACGTTCGTTAAACCTGGACCTTTTGTATTTTTAGCCCTCTTTATGTGTTAAATCGAAAGTATAATTCTGCAATGAATATGTCATGTTAATACTATTTATTTATTAATATTTACCGTTACAAATTGCAAAATTAAAGGAGTCAGCCTATTCTGGAGGATCTTATTATTTGAGGTGCAATCCGAAAGGATCCAAAGTGACAGTGCAATGATGATCCATTGTCCGTGAAATACATATTCGTATGCTCTCATTTGTCTCTTTGGACCCTCTGCTCATAGACCCTCAACGAGCTTAGTTTCTGCAATCCGCGTTAGTGAAGCATAGATTCAATGTATGTTGTCTCACTTACGTATTGCAGTATTTTTAAGTTGCGGATTATAAAAATTAAACGAAATTAAAAATTAGATAAAAATTTAGTAATCAAACTGATAAAATAATGTTCAATGGTGACTTCAACGACGAGTCAGTGAGTTCATCCTGTTAACAATACGAGAAATTCATTCATTAAAATTAAACTTAGAACTTGAATTAAATTGGTTCCACGTTGTTGGAAACATTTATATTCTTTCAAGTTGTACTAGTTTACGAGTTCTCGGCATTATTTCCATTTCGCGCTTCGAAATGTTACATTTTTTCTAAACATAATAATATACAAAATATTTCGTATTTACAATTTTCTTTATTTTTTCTCTTTTCCTTTTTCTACTTTAGTTTCATTGTATTAAGGATTTGCTCGAGCCTTACGCGCACTATAGAAAAAACATTTTGTACAATACTTCACGATAATGTGTCCAGTCGCGGAAATATCAATTCTTCGGATATTAATTACAGTAGTTGGAAATTTTGCTTTACATGAAAATAATACAAGCCAGTTTTGGTTAACCAATAAACAAAATTAATTGTTACATGTATAGAAAATGGTTGTAGAATGTTGCAGTTAATGTATGGAACAAATAAAAACATTCTCATTAAAATACGAATGAGAAGAAAAAAAACGAATGACTAAAACAGTGAATGAGAAATGGTTTTAATGGGATATTGTGAAATGAAATAAACACTTGTAATAGTTCAAGTTCTGGGAAGCTAAGAATAATAAGAATGACCAGAAACTCGGAAACTCTTCTTTGTGCGGTGATCTTTATTCGTGGACCTCAAGTGACCCCGAGTGAGGATGGGAAATGCCGTTTCATCCCTCATATCCTCTGTTTGTTGTTGGTTAAGTGTTCACTCTCCGGAGGCGAAATATCACTCTGTGGCAACCGGAATGACCACACCACAATCCATTTGGCCCCTGACTGACACACGTGTCCCAGTCGTCCAGTGGATGAGAATAAAGCCAAGTTCCCTCACCTACGACCCTCACCTCTTCATCCTACACTGTTACTTCTTATGATACTGTCTCATCTATACAGTAACTACACTAATAATTCCCCCCCCCCCAACTACAGTTAATCCTACACTAAATCTTGGTAATTGAGCTGGGTGATTTTTTTTTTGCCATGTATTACCGTTCACAACATTCGTTGGTGAATTTTTACTTATTGAGCTCGAGACAATTCACGTTTTAATCTACGTATGTTGTTAGAAAAAGACGAAGAGAGTAAATACATGGTATTTATGTTTTATTTTACTTCAGGAGGCTTTCACTTTTTCATTCATACACAGTAAAAATTGTCATATTCTCTGGAATCATTATTTTATTTATTTATTATTTTTTCATGTCTTTGCGCATTTCGAACTTCAGGGCATGAGGCCTGCTCTTCCACCTAACCGTGACTTGGGTGACTTGGGTTGGGAAGGAGAGATGTTGCCAGGAAACGTGTGGTACCGTACCGACATTTGTCTGGTGTTTGTAGGTCAGGGAAACCCCAGGTGAAAACTTCACCTACTCCGACCGAGCAGAATTTGAACCCACGCTCTGCCGATTAGTGTTATCGAAGGAACGAAGACGCTGCGGTTTTTACTATCAAAAATTTCTTATACGATCGTGTATGAAAATGAGACCATGTTAGATCGCTTCTTCATCCGAAAACATCTAAATTATGAAAATGTCACCAAAATTGTTGGAGGCGTTCTACAGAAAATATAGACCCTTTCAGACATATTATTATTGTATACAGCATGGATCTGTTTGTATCATAGCATTCAATCTATCTTAGCGGTAGAAGTTATCCTCTTGCCTTTAATGGCATTCCATCATGGCGCTACTATTGGATGCCTATATCATGGTATATCCATTACTTTTTTTACATTGAGATTTCTCACGTGCGTGTGATCTCTCCTACATATCATAATACTTCCGAAATCTCATTAATCCGAATCATTTTAATCTGTATCCACTTCTATCCGCGTTTTAATTTCTCTTTGGTCCATGACCTCATCTTTCCATATCCTCATTGAAGTCCTCTTTCCTCCATATCCACATTCCTCAACGTCCTCATACCCCACCTTTCTAAGGTTTGGTTTCTCCACAAACATCTATAATTACCACCCCCATAGCCTTCGCCGTCATCACTCGTTCTGAATCGTCATGCCATTAGTGCCGGGAAGATACTAGTACAATAATCTCAGAAGTTGCTCCTCGCGTAGCCGTCACTGCCCACACTGTATCCTTGGTACCACCATCCTTATCCTCACTGCAGCAACTACTGCAAAAGCAGAGAGGCGATGCCACCACTTCTCCGCCGCCGCAGCAGCATCCTCGATGAGGTCGAGGGAGGTTCGTAATATTTGCGGCGTCGAAACCAAGCGGAAGCGCATTCAAATTTAATCAAACCGCCCTTCGCTGCCCAACGCTGGCGACCGACCCTTTCTGCGGCGTCCGCACGCCCCTCGGGTCCTCGGGGGCTTTTGGCGTCGCCAAGCGGAGAATAATGTTCCCTGCGGCCACCCGGCTCCAAGTTGCAGTTGTGATCGGGTGTGAGGGTACTACAAGTGACTGGAAGGAGCGGAGAGGAACATCTTCAGAACTCTGTTTGGAACGTGGTTCGTTCCAAGGGTAATTATGGGATTATGCTACACTCTTAAGATAGAATGTTAGGAAACGGAATCCGAAATAAAGAGTTCACTGGAACAAGGATTGGAATGAGGATGATTATATTCGGAGTAAGTGATAATCAGTGGATGAAGTGAAACATCTAGGGGATAAAAGGATGAGTGACTTTACCCCGCGTCGCAAGTCTTCGACAGACCATCTTTTGTGATGTTCGGGAAGAATAGAAAGAAACGAGAAAAGAAGCGTGGGTGGACGAGGGGTCGATCAAAAAACCGTTACATTCGAAAGTCGTCAACATTTGAAATGAAGAAAGGGGATTGGAAAGAGGTCACACTCAGTCTCGCCTCAAGAGAGATTGTGTGGCAACGAAGAGGAACGGGTCTCAGAGGAAAGAAAAGGACCGAATGGAAGATAAGTTTTATTTGGAAAGACGACAGTCTGGACGAAGATTTCATAATAGAAAATGAAGAAAATGAGGGGGAAATATTGGACTTTGGAGAAGTACTGGTTGGGCCGTTGTGTAGGCCGTTGGGATCTGCGAAGCCGTGCTGTGTTCCCAACGAGTCCCTTCGGCAGCATCAAATGAGATTTGTCGAGAACAAAAGGTTGCGCGGTGGCGATCATGTGGTCAAAAAAGGAACTAAAGGGAGAGTCCACGATTGCCACCGATAACAACATTCGCTCAAACTTCTTTCAGGTGCTGAACATTCTTAAAACATGGATTAGAGAGCATTGTTTCTTGAAAGGGAAGAAAATAATGTTTTGAAGTCAGATATGTGTTTGAATAAAGGTTTTTAACTTATATTGAATTCTCAGATGCTATACTTCCATTATGTTTCCGTGTTAAAAATTCACACTGAAATATTTTAATTTATATTCTCATATATATCGTTTGTATTAATATGTGTCGTGTGTCCTTAGTGTAATTGGCTGTTATAGTTTAACGGAACGATTAATTTGTTTAACAATGATGTCTTAGGTTAAAAAACATTTATTAATGAATCTTTTCTTGGTAGTTAGGTTTCTATATCACGTTCATGATGTTTAAGGGATATTTAAATTTTTAGTATTTGCAAGTTCTTTCCGTGACCGTTAACTACCTGTGAGTGATGATCTTGAAAGTGATTTTCGTCACCACTATCTAGAAAATATTTTTCGATACTAATAGCTTACTTTTTCACAATTGTTGGAAACGTATTGAAGGGATTTGGCTGTAGTTGGTTTCTGCTATTTGATTTTCCGTATTATTACTTTTATATAAAACATATTAATGATTTTTGAGAGTTCGCTGATATAAATTCAACCCCTATCGAAGCAGCAAAATAATTCTCTCTTGTTTCGCAGATTCTTTATTTTCAAAGTTCAATCTATTTTAATATACTAGATCTTGAGAACCGAGCCATGCTTGTTTTTCACGGATTCGAAAATTAGTTTCAAGGTTCATTTCTTCTACCTGTTATTTAAAAGTATCAGAACATTACTGATTTGGAAGGATTGTTCTGAAGCGTCACTTTCATAGCCCAAATGTTCATTACAAGTGACCTGCAGTCTATAGAAAGTTTTGGACTAAGCGGCTATCGTAGTGTTATCTGCGAAGCCAGTGTCATTTTTTACGTTCTGATTAGTTCTATCTACTGAATATCTGAAGCATACGAAATCAAACTAAACATTATTGCAAACCGTTTCCTTGGCGCACCCATCTCTTTTTCCATTTGGTAATGCTTTGTATGTTCTATTTAACGACATATCTCTTTGCTCCCTTAATATCTTCTTGTATCTAACCACGTGGAAGAGCTTCAGCATGATACCAATAACCCCTTCGGAGTCATACACTAAGTAAAAGTTGGGTAGTACCTTTCTTTTCTTGGAAGCCTCTTTTAATGTACGTTGTTTAAGATAAGACTTCGCACGAAACACATAAAAAAATATTCTTGAAATCTTGCTCCGTTCGGCACAACAATCCAATTTACGAGTAACTTTATTCTTTTCAGAACTAATCTTTCAAAAGACTGCATTAAATGCTAAGGAATGACGTTAGACCATAATATTTAATACCATCGGTCCAGGTTTCTCGTTTTTTTAGATTTTGTTGTTTTACATTTCGACGACATATACCGTAAACAAATAATAATTTATAATATATCCGAAAAACAAAATCGAAGGGGCTTTCCTTCATTAATCAGATGTTTAATCGTCTGATCTTTACAAATATGTTACAATTGGTAAAACTATCAGAAATAAAGAACAAAAATGAAGTAGTAATATTAACATTCGACTCTGGAGAGCAAAACTAGGGACAATCCTGGTGTGGAACCTTACGTGGTTGAATAAAACCGATCAAAACTCCAATCAATATGGCAGCCTATTGACAAACATGAAATGTTAAAACAAGTCATGTTACAACAAAAGTTTCGAAACAATGAAGTTACAAAGTTTGAAAAGTCTTAAAATACAAAATGTCTGTCACACTAAAATTCTATAATAAAGTATGACGAAAACGTAAATAAGGAAAATTTGAAGAAAAAAAGAGAGAAATGGAATGGATGAAAGTGAAGGGGCAAAAAGGAGATTTTTTCCATCCGTCCCGTGTGACGTTGCCAAAGAATAAGTAGTAGTTACGGATTCTAATTTTAGTTACAAGATTGTTCCAAACTTGCATGGTGTTTACTATGAAAGATTTGCTGTAAAATGTTGTGCCTTGAATGAATATATACAAATTAAAACTTTGTGCGCGTTCTAACTTTTAAAAAATTAAACACCTAGCTTTAAGGGTCAAATGTGAATCAAGTGGGGTTTTGGGTATCTTGTCAATTTGTGAAGCGAAAACTATCAACTTTACAGAAATTACCTACATTGCTGTTGTGTGAATGCTTAAACACGGCCTTCACTGAGCTACTTTCAGCAAGTAGACCTAGTACTTGGATTGATGAGAATTTATATGTCAGAAAATGCGGATTAGAAGGATAATGAGGGGAAATGGGAGAATTGAAATAATAGTCAAGAGAGACGTGTTGAGAGTAACGGTCAGTGAGAAGCAACTGGAAGAATAATTAGTTAAATGTTGGCAGGTAAGGTGGGACAATAGTGAAAAAAGTAGATGAGCATGATAATCCACCAAACATAACATTTAGGGTCATGTTTTGGTTCAGGAAAGATGGCCGTGGAATTTCTAACAGTTCACGTGAATGTTTGTGCTTACTTGCTTGAAATTGGAAAAGGTGATATTTTGTAATAAGAGAAGAAAAGATAATTTTTGGAAATGGGAGGATCACTGAAGAAATCGATGTAAATATGCATACGATTTATAACGAGATATGACGTGATAAGAATTAATAGAGAACAGATGATGAACCGAGGAAAGGTGTATATTATTTGAAGAATACGTGACGGAATTGGTGACATTAAGTGATAACGTTCAGGAAAACTGAAGAATGCTGAAGGAACTTTAGGAAAGAAATGAGGGAGCGTGATTTTGTAGATCGATGATGAAAGGTAACGCTAAATTAAAATAAAAAAAGAAATGGGGAGAACAATGAATATATGATTTGGAGATGTAAACTTTAGACGAAGTATAATTGTACACTAAGTGAACCCTGTTGTTGTAGAAAGATTGACTGCATGTCGAGGTGATGAAAGGAAAAGAAAACATACATAAATGTAGATGATCAAGTAAAGAAGAAACAGACAATGCAGAGTTCGACATTCCTGCCACTCCACGTCCTCATTGGTATCCTCTCCACCCTCTACGTCCTCATTCCGCCCTCCTGCTTCTTCCTCGTCGTCGTTTGCATTTATACGGGCGATGTTTTTATAAACTCTTGGCGTCGCAGATCTCGCCGCCGCTCTAATTCCCTCGCTGTGCTCCTGCGGCGCGGGGTGCTTATGGCTTTGCCGCTTATGGCTGCACCGCTATTTATTTCACTGAGGCTTGTTCGTTGAATACGCCAAGACCTACAAAGTCTAAGCTACTTCTTTCCTCTGCTTTGCGTGACTTGTTTCTACGTTGTGCACAAATTCCGGAGACGCCGTTAAGGAAAACTGAAACAGATTTCTCTTTTCCATTGCCGCTCTTTTGCTGAGGTGTATTGAAGGAAAGAGATTTGCTCTTTCATTGCGGGGTGTGTGACGTATTATATAATGTATCAAATTATTTTTTTCTTGGGGTACGTAGTGAGAGGAAGAAAACTGTAATTTGATTTTAGTTATTGTTCGAATATTTTACAATTAAATACTTTTTTATTAATTTTTGAAGAAATATTTAATGCTCTGAACAGAAATAGAACATATGTCCCTTTTTATGGCAATTATGACATAATTGTACAAATATGACGCAATTGTGCATGTGTGACGAGGCATTCAATATTATTGTTAAAACAAGAACGTTTCAAATTTATGCAAATTGTGAATTTTTTCATTATGGAATAAAGAAAGTATACCTGAAGGTAAGTCCTACTCGTTCAGGCAAGTAATTCGAACATAATAATGACTCACGAGTTGCAGGTACGGCCACAATATCTCATATGAAACATTAATACTACTCATTGAATCATTAACATTGAAATGATATTACTATGCAAAAAAAAATATTTTTTTTTGATACTTGTAAATAACGTGAGATTTTTTACCAAAATCATTTCTCTTCGCTAAAAAAAACATTAATGCATATGAGAATTGGATTCTTGTGTTATGCTGTATTTTACTAACCTGAGTTACTAACAACATTTTCCTTCAGGATCTCTACTATGGACGTGTTTCGGCGGTTCATCAAAAGACAAAACTTCTGGCAATAGGTCCATTTCTTAAAAGCAAGTTATGATAAAATATATCAACATGATTTTTCGAAAGGAAGGATGGAGGAGTCGAACCAAAATCTTGAACATGGTTTCAGAGAAATTGTTACCCACAAAAATTTATGGATATCAGCAAAGTATCGGTGAAATATATCCGAAAAACTAATGCAAAAGAATCGATACTTTGATGCATCACCGACATCGCTGGTAGTGGACAAACAAGCGTCGAGATCGGGTGTCTCCGCCGTGCGTTGAACAGTGAAAGAGGTTCGGGACAAGTAACTGAAAAAAAAATTCAACTGTAGTATGATCGAACACATACGAATCTCCCAGTGAGTTCAAGCACAAGCCAAACAAGTGCTCTTAGTTTTGAAGCAAAGGATGCTTATTATATTCATACTAAGGATACTTAATGAACTGAGCCCCCATGGAATAGGGACACAGACTAGAAAATTGCAGTTTTACACGAACAGTAAAAGTGAAAAATGAAGTTCATTAGAGTGTTGTGACTTAAATAAAACTACATATACCCCAAATAAACGAGTATGTCTTCTTCTATTACAATCAAATATTGATTTGACAATTCTAACATTTCAATTATTTTTGTGGTATGTAATTTGCATCAGAAAATGAAACTCCTGCTCCTGTCATTCCATGAATTATTTTTTTGCAACAAACAAATACGGGCTCAAACTTAGACGAGGAAATGAGTGCTTTATCATCCTATTGCAACTTTTAGGTTATTTTACAACTATTATATTATATTATTCAGACTATTTTACAATAATAGTATTTTATAATGTAATTGAGATGTAACTTTTTTGGTGATACAATATATTCATTTGTTTTTAGAAAACTGCAGAGTGTAAACTGTGATAATAGTTGTTACTCCTACTGTTTTCATAGTGATAATGTAAATGTATATTTTAGATTTCAACAGTTTTTAACTCTTTGAACCTTGAAAGCAAAAATTTTAATGCTATAATTAATGCAAATTGCATAATTGTAAATATGTATTCAATGCAGCCGGTTTTGACAATCATATTCGAAACAATTTCGAAAAAAAACATGTTTCTACTATTTTTAATGTATTATAATCATTTTATGAAAGTCCGAGAGAGACATTATGAAACGTGTTTTTGCGGGCTTTGGTATGGAGACAGTACAATGATGGCGAGGGATAGTCATGTATCTATAATCATACACCTATGTTTCAAAGTTCCATTGTATCGAGACTATGATCGTCTCTCAAGGACCGATAATATAATCCATTAACATTAAGAGACTCATTATGTCACAAAAGTTTGTTTTATTGCTCTGTGGCTTTTATCTCAAAGCCTCTAGCAGTAAGCAATCCTTCAAGTTATTGCAACGTCCATACCTTCATTCCTTAAGGTCTTTCGTATATTCTTATGAGTTGTCCTAAGTAGTTCAAATTACCGGATCATCCATTAGCAAACATGTATTTGTAAATATCTGGAGGGAAAGAAGCATGTTACCTCATAAAATATTTTCCACTGAAATGTTACCCCAGAAAATATGCCGTAAGTCCGTGGATTAAACATTGTAAACTTTCCAAAAACATATCGGAGTACGATTTAGGGGTTAGTTGTTTCATCTCATCGAAATTTTAACCACGTAATGAGAGAAAACGTGAAGTAGGCTGCTCTGCGGAAGGGGGTGGTGCAAAGGAGAAGAATATACCCCACACACTGAAGAGCGTAGTTCAAGAGCGTAGCCAGTAGGATACATGGGTAGCGGCAACTGTCGTCCTTGACCAATATCCAGAAAACCATAATTACATTTTTTGATATAACCGGTTGACATTGACAAAATTCAAATTTCCCGAGTGTAAATCGTATACTTGGTCTACAAATTAACGTGCGAATCTAATTTCATTCATGTTTACCGTCTAATTGAAAATAAAGTGTGACAATATCAGAGCTACTCAAAAATTTTCAAATATCTGTCTTCCGTCACGCCGGTCGATAGTTCTATCTGGCAAGCCCCAAGAGTTCTAGATACTTTGTTAGGGGTTTGTCACGTGTCCGAGTACTTATTGATGAGACGTACCTACTTCCCCTCAAAAAGGTCAAGACCTAACCCCCACATTGCTCAACACCATTATGTAGGTTGCTCTTGCCTGACCTCACATTCAGCCTCAGCAAGTCTCTGCCAAGGCTTCCCGGCTCGACGCGCGCGCTATCTGGTGTCGCTCTGTCCAACTCCCGCAATCGACATCACATCGAAGGCATCGGCTGCGCGTCTCACATAATTCTCGGTCACGCCGCAGAGTTATAGGAAGCGCGCTACATAAATATGCACGCGCGAGTTTGCGACTCAGGCGGAGGCAGGGTGACCCGGACGTGTTTCTGTAAATTGCCAATTACTCGCAGCGATTTATGCGGCTGCGGCTGCGTGCAGTGCCGCGCTGCTCCAAGTAACAAAGTGTACGTTGTAAACAACGCCTCTAGTGGCGCTAGCGGCCACGACTGTGCACCATGTGATTGATAAGCTCGTCTTTCTGCCTGGAGGCGAGGCTCGGGGCTTCCCCGCGAGGTGGAGTATCGCCGATGGCGGCCGCTAGGGGCGAGCCAGTTGCGGTTTAGGATTGCGTTTATTTGGATTATAGGTCGTTAGATTTGTGGATGTGCTTATGGATGTGATGGAAAGGAAGGGAAGAAGGAGATAAATTTTGGGAAGACGGACGTATGGTCGGATCCGCGTGTGGTGGATGTGAGCGCAAGAATGGGCAGGTAAGGTCATATATCGTGCTTAATAGCTTCCCACGAATTTGAGCTCTACCACAGGACAAGTGTTCAAAATTGGAGCAATCATAATTTTCAATTGTAACCCTCTTGCTCGAGATATTATTAGTTTTGAACGATTGAGTTTCAAAATTTTAAAATTACATTTTATTGGTAATATATTGGTACATGAAATTCAAACCTCATTTTACTTAATGATAGTTTAAATATCAATTATGATATAATCTCTTTGGATTCATTCTCCCAGTCTACGGTAATTGGAATAATAGAGAGGGAATGAGCATTAAATTTCCCTGTGGTCTGTAGCTCATTCCCTAGCGTCTGTCACCTTATACTCTAGATACATTGCCTTCAAATCCCAGCCATAGAAACTTTTCTTTAGAACGCCGAAGTATTCTCTAGTGCCATTATTCAGTGCAGGAATAATACCTTGTTTAAAGAACCGCGAATCAAGCGTCATCTTTTCTCCTGAATCTCCCATTTCCACTAAATCTTTGGATCGGGGCGGTGTCATCTGAAAAGAAGTCATCTGTTAGAAAATGAAACTTCTATCATGAGATATCACTTAATATTTTTATCTTTAGTTATAAGACAATCTCTGTAAAGTATTTTTGAACGAACACGTTTAGTGCACCGTGGAAAATAAGGTTTTTTCAAAGCTTCTGAACTACGTGCTTAGTTACTGTAATTGAATTAATGTTCCAACAATGCTCACGTTAAGTTTCATTTTACTTTCATGCATGTACTGATATATTATTATTCTCTCTCATGATCTATTTTGCACTAATTTCAACATCTAAGTTTCTACATAATGAGAACCTTTCTTACCAAGAACTAGGTAATATGTAAAAATTTCCCCTCCTTTTCTCCAACTATCCAAAACTTTCCAAATTGTATTCTTCAGGCATTCGTGAACTTCCACATCAATGGCTAACTTGTTATTTAAAGGATAGATATCAACAGGTCGAAATATCTTCTACTAAAAATAAAATACTTCAGCGTTGTCTTTCAGAAACAAAGCCACTTACTTGCGGAGTACCCCAAGGATATTCTCGGCCCTATACTCTTTTTATTGTATGTGAACGACATGTCATCATCCACATCAGATTGCAAAATGATTCTTATTGCTGATGACACTAATTTACTATGTAAACACGCCAATGCTCAAGAAGTTTTGTCTAACCTTTCGACTTGGTTCCATGCAAAACGTCTCATTGTAAACACTGACAAAAAGGTGTCTATGTCTTTCACAATAGTAATACAAAATCTTTACCCCAGGTTTCTCTTTCTTTAAACGGAACACAATTAAAAACTGTTACGAATACAAATTCTTAGGTCTCCTTATTCAAGACCTCAAATGAAATTGTCACGTTGACAATCTTAATTCCCAATTAAGCAAATTGTGTTACGTATTCCGAATCTTAGTTAACGTTGTAGTCCACTTATTTCCCGATGCATATATTTTGCAAACGTGTACTCCCATTTACGGTACGACATTATCTTCTGGGGTAATTCCGGTCAGAGTATTCAAACTTTCAGAATTCAGAAGAGGATAGTTCGGATAATTTGTAATTCTCACCCCCGAAACTCTTGTAAACCTTTATTCAAGGAATAAAATATCTTAACACTTCCCTGCATTTATATTTATGAAACGGTCGTATCTGTTAAGACGGAATTACTGAAGTGCCACCCTTGCTTCATACGATACAGTCCCGTTTACGAACAATACTCGCAATAGTAATAATATTCATCACCCTAGAGTCTCAACCACTCTTTGTCAAAAAACCATATCATTCGGGAATCGTTCTATATAATTCCCTCCCCAAGAATATAAAAGATATGAAATTGAATCTCTTCAAATCCACGATTAAAAACTACCTCCTGTACCAGTGCTTCTACACTGTAAAAGAATTTATTGATTTTAATAAAAGTTAAATCCATCTTGTACTTTATCACGCCATTACTGTAGTACTTTTTAAATAACTTATAACAATTTCAAAACTATTTTCTTGCATGATTGTTGTGTCTTATAACTCATATTAATTTAGTTTTATGTGCACTCAGCTTTGGTACGGTTGTGTACATTAATTCTGTAGCCCCATCCTGGCCCGGGTTTTTCTCCGATTTTCCTTTGTGTAGAGGCTGATTTCTTATACAGGTTCTCTTGGCTTTGTCTAGGGGTGCGTGTATTGAAACAAGAAATCGTGAATTTAATGTTATTTGAATTCTTATGATTTTTAAACACTATACTCATTGTAATCTATAGTTGGATAATAATTTGAACATGTAAAATATTTTTTTTGTGTTAAATTACATTGTTGTTATTCTATTAATGTTATGACACATAGCTAACTTTTTATCTTATCTCGGAGGTTGCTGAAATTTTTGAATCCACCTCTGCCTTAGAACCTTTGTTTGGAATTGATGGGATGATCCCTTGCTTGCTTCCGGAGAGTAAATTAGTTTATTGTCCTCCACGTGGTCATACGCAGTTTGTACTGCTTTTTTGACAATAAATTTATTTTATTTTATTTATATATTACGGTGATTTAATTGTTGTGAAAATGAGTTAAGGATGAACTGTGAAAACCTTTCAAAACTTTGCATGTTATACCTAAATACTCTCATGATCGTAGTACTACAGTTTATTAAAGTACTTCAGTATGCGAGGATGTTTCTCTTGTCCCTCTTGTGGGACATTAACATAGGTCCTACATAGCTGAGAATCTGAGTGTGTATGACAATGGTGTCAAGAGGAAGAACAAACGAATGAAGTTGCGATCCACTACGAGCCCAGATATCTAAATCGCGATAACGGTCACTGTTATCGGATAGCAGGAAGGGGTTCAGGAATTACGACCACGCGCTCCACTGGTTTCTGCGCAATTTAAGTGGCGAATTTATGGTATCGCCAAAGATAATGTCTCAAGACGAAGCACTGTATTTCAGTTTTGATTATGTACAAAATCAGTCCGTAGAAAGACAAAATCACAACAGGGAATAAAAATTAGAATAAAGAAAAATGTAAATAAAAATGTATGACTTCTTGTTACAATTTTTTTGGAATACTTAGTATTGCTGTTTAATAGATCTCATCTTCGGCACTAAATGTTTTAGACACAGTAAACACTACCTCCGCGTTCATCACTCAGAAAGTCAAAGGTTCACTCGCTCTGACCTTTACTACTCAACTTCTTACGTCTTTACTATGATAGCCTACTGGTCAACTCTGTTTGGCCTGTGTCCACAGACGCGCACGGCGAGATCTAACTGAACATGCTGTGCTCAGATGCCCTTACGTGTTCCCATTGACATGTGGAGTCGGAAGTTCAGAACGCGGAGCATGATCAGTGTCTTATCTCTATAGAAATGTGCAGAAACTGGGTCACTCGTTCCTTTCTGTACCTCATAATGGAAATGCCATATGAAGATTTTTGCCATGTATTAACACGTATTTTCGACTTACTACTCTTAATAATATTGAGTGGAAACACATTAGCCATTGTGACTAGTTGTTGGAATAGTTTATACCAATACAATATTAATCAATATCCTTGTCTTCTAATTTGCGTGAATCGTACTAACTATTAAGAAACTTTTAACATTTATTTATGTTTTTTCTCTCTGAAAATATTTGATTATTTTATGTTGTTAAATGTTTACAATTTTGATGCCATAATAAGGATTTAGTAAGGTTTATGAAGAGACATAAATTATGTTCTTCTCATGAGTTTCTTCAAGTACATTCTTCCAAAGTTTAATAAGTCATATCGTCTATCCTTCTCTTTTCGGGGTTTAGTACTCGTCCCCTCCCTTCGTCGCGCTAAATGAAACTGAACGCAACAGTCTGTTAAATTGAGTTTACTTTTCGTAGTAACGCAGAAGAACGACCTCCTCTTCAGTTTGAAGAAGTCAAGAATTTACTGCGTGTTTCCAGCGCACCCTGAGTTAACGAAGAATCAATTACTCGTCTCCTAAAGAAGAGCTCTGCGTGATGGGAAGGGAAGTCTTCTCTTCCAGATGCCGGTCGCTTGACAAACGGCGCGACGCTTCTTCCCACTCACACCTCCCTCACACGATCCTTCTTCTCTTCCCATTCAATCTCCTTTCAACTTCCTCTATCCAAAGGATTTCTCAAGGACTTTTGGTCCTATGACCGATCCTTGCGTAACGCCATCATAATTGCCTTTACTCTACCGAAACACAAAAACTCCGTCGTTCTGTCTACCGACTCGCATTACCACCAACGGTACGAGAAGAAACTCCTCACCTCATTTCCCCCATCAGCGGAGGATCTATCACCAACTCTTTAGCCATCTTCTGCAAAATCTCTGCCGTCACCGCCTCACCCTTACAGCCGCCGATTAGCGTGCTCGGGATCGTACTCAACGACCACGAACCCCAATAATCCGTGTACTCTCTTCTTAATATTTCTTCCGTTCAACATCATCTTCACGCACCCTTTCCCACCTCTCTCCTCTCTCTGTCTACTCACCTCGCATATAAATTCATCCACTCGTCTGCCCATCCCTCTGCTCATTTCATTCAACTTTATAGTTCCGGAGCGCGACTAACCAAGAAGCCGAAATCCTCGCCCTCAGCACAAATTTTCTTAAGCGGATCAAATGACTTGGGTGGTAAAGCTTGGAGGACTTAAGTTGACTTACGTAGTGAATCCTCGGCTGTCACAGGCGACTACGTAAGGCTCAGTGGGCTGAGAGAGAGAGGCGACGAAGACGAGGAGACGGAGGGGGATGGGGAAGGGGTGGAATACGACGGAAATGGGAGGGGTAAAGTGATATTGAGTTCTATGGGTCACACTGAATTAGTGAAAGTAGTTTTAATTTTATCATTCTTATTAAGGGATAGATATCCCGAAAACCCAATGACGTAAATTTGTCTATTCATTGTACACTATTAAACGAGTCATAATTGTATCAGCAGGAACTTTTCTCGATAACAACTCTGACGGTTTTGATGAAATTCACAGAATATATGTTTTTGGGATGAATTTTAACATTTGGGATTCTAAACTTCCAATTTTGAAAATGTTCAGAATATTATATTGGGAAGTGATAATAAAATAATATTATAGTTGAGTTTTTATATGAGTCAGCAAGAATCTAACTCAAGTTTTCTGACTTATTACAATCATTATGGAATTTGTGGCAGAATTCAATAATGAGAGATTTTAATTTTTGTCTAGAATTTTACGCTAGTGGTATAGATGTAAGATATGTTGTTAATACATCATCCCTGAAAGTCTGTCCCAAGGTGTGAGGAGTGCTTACCGAACATTTCTACATGTCCATTTTGGTTTCATTATATTTCTTTGCTCTCCGATGATGATGCTCGGTTATATTTTCTTTAAGTACACTCCAACATGATAGTTTTCCATTTATAATTTTTGATAATATTAGTAGTAATTACTTAATATAAAACAAAAAATTGTTTCCCTCTGTTGCTTATGAAATATTTTGATAGCTTTTAACGTCCTTAGCCATGAGCTTTAAACCAATACTAATGTGTAGAGGAATATAATATGGTAAAATTCCATATTACAATTTCTTTGACTTTCAAATTCATTTAAAATGAAATAATTGGATTGTTTCGATTTTTGAGATTATCTTCTGCGGGAAAAGTTCTATGTGCTGNTAATTGGATTGTTTCGATTTTTGAGATTATCTTCTGCGGGAAAAGTTCTATGTGCTGTTGATTGGGCAGAGAAGCAAGTGTTTCAGTGATTCATGAAATACGTCAATGCATCTATATTCTGATATTCTTGGTTGTTTGGGAAGAAGCACATCTCAGTAGACCTAACGACCTACGTTTCGACCATCCTGCTGAAGTCTTAACGAAGGCCACAGGAGGATGGCCGTAACGTCTATAGTACTGTCTTCTGATACTCGGTTTGTCCCTGACAACCAGGTATATATTGACTGCAATACGGAAGCCTATGTTTCCAATATTCTTCCTTCTTTTCTTTCTCACTTGTAGTTATTTCTTGTATGGAAGCGCATATGGGAATTCATAAACGAAAGTTAAAATTGCTCACGATATGTTTTGGGATGCATTGTATCATGGAAAATTAATTTACATTATTTTGAGACGATATTACTTTTTTAACGCAAATTTTGCGCTAATTTCTTATGTATTGAATCAACATTACAAACCTCGGTTCCATCCATATTTTTGTGAAACTGATCTTTCAGAATGCTTCAGTTTTTACGTAAATTTTAATCCTCGCCTCTCATCTTCCTTTGTACATTACAATTCTATCTCCTGTAAATGGTTTCTCTCTCACCCCTTACATTCCCCAACCCGTAAGTCCACTTTCTCCTTTACCCTTTTCCACTTGAACAACTTCCGTCTCCGGCAGGCAGAAGAGCAAGCACTTCGTCAGCAGCTGATTTATGCAGCGTCAGCAGTCACAGTGACGTAGCATCAGTGGTGCTAGACGCTCGCTGGAGGGGCCTCGGATATGCTGCATGCGGCCCGCCTCGGCGCCTCGGCGCCTCGGCGCCTCGCGAGCATCAATATCACTCCCTCACAAAAGGCGAGGCTCTCGGACGCGTACTAACGTCCTCTTCACTCTTAAATTCCTTCCCTTCTCTCAAAACATATGTACAACTAAATCATGTTGCTTATTTTCACTGAGGCGCGTGGATACCAAAGATGTTCATGAACTCTCTCCCAGATACCACTACTCGTGTTACCTACCGCTAGAGAGCATTGGAGTAGGAAAACCGTAAAGATAACTTCCAAAGATGTGTGAGAAATTAGGCTTGATCATCGTCTATACGTCGGAGTGTTAATAGACCTTTCGTTAATAGGAGAAATTCTGAGTAGTGTGTTTGTTACACTTAGAAAGTGGCTGTGATTCATGTTTGATGCATTTAGTTGTTGTGTCAAGAGTCAGTCGTTGGGTTTCTGTGAAATTTAAACAAATTTCACATTTTTCTTTTGAGTTGATATAGCACTTTGTTGTCACGTATATCATTACATGTTTGTTTAATTTTTTTCACAAGATAGCATTTTGATACATTTCTACATTTTCTTAACACTTTTCAAACTCTGCAAATGAAACAACGCACTCAACTAGTTTCGATGTGAGATCTCCTTTGATGCACCTTCACAGTGAAATAATGATGTGGATATACAATTTTTGCAGCTTATGGAAGAAAATTTATTTATGATGTAAAATCTCAGTAATTTTTTGTGAATATTTCATCAATCTCCTAAATCATCTTCCACTCATACAAAATGTCGTTTCCTATTGTTTATTTTGGTTCGCGGGCAAGAAAAGGTATTTTCGTTGGTGAATGAACTAAAAGGAAGAAAAGTAAAGTGTTTAAAATTTTGAATCTTGATATTTTTTAGTTTTGATAAAAATTGTTAATCTAAAATTACTCTACGTTTTACATGTTTTTGTGAGATTTGAGTCTATTTCGGAAATTATAATCTTTTAATTTTTGTATAATTGTTTCAAAACCCACCGCCTTAAAGTACCTCGTCTCTATAAAAACTTCTTAATTGCGTAAGTTATAAAACGTGAAAAGTTTCATGAATAGGGAAAAGCTAAGGGAGAGTAAGGGTTTCTTTTATGGTATCTTAGCTGAGAAAGAATGGAGGAGGAAGTTGGAGGAGACCTATGTTCGCACAGATCTATCAACAAAAATCATCGAATTGTTAGCAACTGGAGCTTTTAATAAACCATTTCGTAGGTTAAGGTAATATTTTCGCACTTGTTTCGCATAAGAATAATATACCTTTATAGAATAGAATAGTTTGTTATAACCATATCTTTAGTATATTTGAAATAGTTTAATATCTTTTTTGAAAATTTAGACTCGTCTCGTTTGAAATAGGAACTTGTCATAAAAGGCAAATACGTGTACTTCGGAAATATATATTTTCAACTACAGCTTTTTTACCTACTCATACAAAATGTTAATAAGTTCTTATGTTTCATTGCTCATAAGAAAAAAGAAATGCGTTGGTTGAAGGACTCCGCTAATTCCTTTTCTTATTTCGCGTTGTCTTCGTGAGTTGATTTCGCCGCGCGAATTAGAATATACATGAGAAGCACTCCATTCGTTGGTGGCGGCAGCAGCCAGGCAGGTTGGAGGGCTGAAGGGCTAGAGGGTTCCTCTGCCCTTCGCTAGAGGTCCTTAAACATCGTCCTCACCCTCACAGCCACCGCCGCCGTCACATAAACTTCTTGCGTTCTTTTGCGCGTAATGGGACGACGCGGGGCGCTGCGTCGTTGTTCTCCCCCCCCCACCTTCATCCACCCGCTACCGACGTACGCCTCGCACCCTTCTCCCTTCTCTGGTTGCATCGCAGCTCCCACATAAATAGTCTCCGACTCTCGTCTTCGCATTGGTTCGTGGCTCCGCCCTTTAAGTCTCTTCGGTGCAGCGCAGTGGCGGGTGCTGGAAGTAGTTTCGCCCTTAAACCACCTGCCCTTGCATCGCTCTTCACCTTTCTGATTTCTCCCTTGTTTCTCCAACACCAACGCAAATTATCTGGAGGCTCTGTGCTCTCGTCGGCTTGATCTTCTTACAGAACTCGGATTCATGTCTTAAAAGAAAATTTCCTTTTGACAACACGTTGTTTAGAAAGTTTTCCGAAAAAAAGGTTGTATCAAAATTTTGATACATTGTCTCATCAGAAATTGGTTTTGATATATATCTTATGAAAGTAAATACTTTAAAATGAAAACAATATGGACCCTCCCATATGAAGAAATCGTGATTGAAAATACTCAAATATTGCAAAAAACGAGTTTATTGCCAAAAATAATTGTGGCCAGAGGTGAAGAAATTGATGTTATTTCAACTGCTCTGTTCCCTAAGATGATGGTTCAAAATGGGGCCAAAAACTTTAGAATTATTTTTGTATGCCTGCGGCGGTGTGTTGAGTAAAAATATTCGCCAATAAGATTACTTTTGAATAATCCAAGGACCCATGACTCGTGTAAATCCGCGTGACTATCTACCATCTTCTTTTGCAAGACCTTTTGTAAAAATCAACTAATCGTTCCAGTACACTTCCATTGTTGGTGCTGTGATGTGTCTTTCCTTGCGTCATCAGATACCCTCACTGTCTTTTCTCGCATTCCGTGTGCAATTGCGTCTTTCGATTCGCCTCTTTTTATTCACCTTTATATCACTCCCCTCATGAAGACAGTCCCCACCTTCACATCTCATTGAAGGCTGATGGTGCAGCGTGCGCCGCCAGCTTTCGTCTGTCTGACGGACGACCGAAGGGACGCCCGCTCGCTGCTCACTTGTTGGCGACTCCGAACAAACGACTACGACACTGCACAACTGGCTTTGTTCTTTCTTTGTTTCGAAGAGCATGGCTTCCTGATGAATGGACTCGATGGGAGAACTTTGCGGGTTCTTCGAGAATTGCTGGAGTCGTCATGCGTGGAATAAAATGTTTATGTGTTAACTTTACAAATTTAACTACAATTAATAGCAAAAATTTAACTTCTTTCATCGCTATGGACGGGTCTTTCCAAACATGCTACGCTTTTAAAAATTAAAAATATTTTTTTAATAAAAGTATTAATTTTTAGGTCAAAGAAGTTTAAAATATCATCCCTGCGTTACTGAATTTACACATTATCTATGTTCTAATGTAATATGAATATTGTAACTACTATTTTCTTCATACAGAACAAATAGCTGACAAGTGAATTTTCTTCCTTCTTTGACGTACTTTGCGAGGATAATAATATTAATAATCAAACTATCTGTTCTTCTATTAAATCTTCCAATTGAAATACATTTTCTTATGTATTAAGCTAGCTCGGGAAATGCAAGAGACTGGAAGAGCGGCGTTTGAGGCATTGTCGAACGCCCCCTGGAAGTAATTAAATAAACGATTCCATTTTTCAAAGTAAAGGATGGACGGCTTCCTTAAGGGGAGGCCTCAATTTATAAAGTCTTGTAACAATGTCTTTGTATCTCCACTGGATCAGTTACTTGGCGCTAAACGAAATATTTCAGTGCGAACAATATGATCAAGGTATAGATACGAACAATGAAACAAATTAGGAGAAAACTCAAAATCGATATGAATGTTACGATTGATCCCAAAGCAACCTTTTCAAATCCCCAAAAGTCCGGGGTGGCCCGCCACATTGAAAAAGTCATTTTAAACTCATGTCTGTAGTTTCCACTTTTTCTACTATTTACGCATATTTCTTAGTTTTCAAAATCCACATGTTTCGTGTCTTCTTCGCAATAGTTTCACGTCTCTTGAATAGTAATAAAATAGATTGAACAATTTGTGAGAGGGAATTCCAATAATAGTTCTTTCATCTACTGGCTGTGATATGAGTAATGGTGTCCCGTGTTCTGAAGATAATTTTGATGATTGAGGCTATACCAACCTATATATGCTTCACTGACTCGATTAAAAGAGTGATGAAAATTATGAGTCAAAAGCAGAGGAGACCCCTTTTCTTTCCGCGTTTGTCACCATTTTTGGAAAAAGACACTCTTTGGTGAGAATGAAGATAAATGTCTGTCGGTTTTGGTGAAAATACAGGGATATTTATTTATTTCATATCATATATGATAAGGTGAAGTTCAAGCAATCACACCTTCTCTTTCACATAACCTTATTCATGAAACCCGTAACACCTAAGTGAGAAAAACCAAGCTGAAAACCACATCCAACAAACGCTTTTCCGCTGAGCAGGGCGCTTAGACGCTTCCATTGCACCACGCCTGTTCAAATTAGGGGATCAACGGATTCAGTTTTTTAATGATCGTTTTATTGTACCAGTAAAATATTAATCTCAAGTTTAAAACATTCTTAGTGACTGTTACATCTAATAGCTAATAATTAGCTCTAACTCATAAGTAGTCTTCAACCTATTCTGTTCCTTCAAATATTGTTTTCCCTCACCACCCCCATAAGAAAAAGAAAGAGACATACCCTACCAACGTCATTGTGTATGGATAACGACGGTAAAAGAGGAAAGGAGATGTGATATTATCTTGGTGTTAAAGAGTAGTGGATTGAGTGGGAATGGACATAAAGGCGGGAGAAGCGTGCCTCCATAGAGGAGAGGTAAAACACTGAATGGTCTCCGCAATGTGGAAAGAAGAGTACGAAGTAGTGACGGCGCCAGCGGCGGTGGACCGACGACCATTCGGATGGAAGCAGTTACATCGATCGTGGCGAGGGCGTGGGTGCATGGAGACGCCCAAACCCTTCGTCCCCTCCTCCTCGCCCTCCAACATCCCTCCAGCTTCCAGTCGCCGCCTCCGCCTTATCTACTTGTTCCGAAAGCGCTTTGGGCACTGCCGCGGATTCTGCCAGATTTTCGAGAGATTCCCGTGGCCTGCCCTTTGCCTCTGTGTGCGACCGCCCATGCAGCCAAACCTTCCTCCCTTCCTCTCATCCTAATGTAAACGTCTTGGCATGATGCTGCTAGCACATTCAACCATTTTTTTCTTGTATTTCATCGTGCCGTTTAGTAATTTTCATCTTACTGTATTCTCTTGTACGTAGTTCACAACTTTGGTGAAACATTGAAGCAAGTTTAAGTTCGTAAATTGTCGATAATACAGATTTAAAGTTTTTAGTTGTGATACATTTATTCATGCTTATTGCTGATGCAATTAATGCAGCCTCATAAATTAAATAATTAAATGACACCCTTATACCATTACATTCGCTTACAAACAGTGCTCACAAAATATTACTCACAACTAACGTTGCAGCAACAGAGAATGCAGTGGTCATGAGTGGCAATACTACAAAGAAATACGCGCCATCGAACGAGAAAGGGAAGAGATACCATTTTGTCATTTTTCTCTATGGGGTTGAGATTCAAAAATATTGTGGTATTAGCAACTTATTTTTAGAAAATACTCCCCAATCGTCATTGTTTATCCACTAGTGAGATGTGGTCAGTGGCGGATCTGGACCGCAGTCAAGGAAGGGGAGGAGAATGGACCTGGGGAGATATTCTGTTTGAAAATCATGGTTTACGACAAATTTTATAAATAATATCTTTTAAATAAAATAGATAATCAACAATTAACAATATTAAATAGCATCAAAATTTATTAGTTTTTTATAGTGGCAAAGAATGCCTTTATCCGTTGGGAGTTCAGATCCAATGGGCTGAATCAAACGGGGATATAGTTCCCATAGCCCCCCCCCCCCCATGGTTCCGCCACTGGATATGATTAAATGTATTTAGGTTGATATCTTGTGTGGAGCGCATATTTAAGCTTCATGGATCATTTAGAGATCTGAACCAATTCTGAAATGTTGCTTTTCTATGTTATTGTAATCTCACCTATCGTTTGTTTTCTGTATATTCTGTAATTGAGACGAATTGTTTTCATCAAAACTTGTTTTTGATGCTAAATTTGTATTACTTCTCTGTATTCCTTGTTTCTTAACAGTACAGTAGAATTACGTTTATCCGCCAATTTAAATATCACATTACTATTTCACTGTCCTCTGCTAATTTATAAATACAGTTTTTGGTATATGGAAGACAGAGTGAAAAGTTGATTATATTATTTTTTTAAGTCACTGGACTGTTCTCTCTCAAACTAAATATTAAGTTTCTCTGAGCAGAAAGAACCTGTACCATGAGCATTGCACATCGTAAAAACTCAGAATTTTAAAGATATTTTTGTCACTTAATGTTTATATGAGACATATGCAAATGTTTTCTCTATAGCACATTTTAACAGTAAATTATGTATTATGTGTCGAGGACTTTTACGAAAACATTTCTTGAATCTTTCTCGGTCATTTTACTTAGAGTTGGGAAAGAGATGTCAGCTAGGTCGAATTTTGTTTTGAAACAGAGTTTGGAACAAGAAAGAAAAAATATCAAGAAGGGTAGTTAACGTAAAATCACATTCAACCCTCTTGTTGTACGGAAACCTTCACTCGTAGCATCTTCACACCTACCTCCTGAGAGTGATGAAGTAACCCACGACGTCGTATACGCGTTCAGCCGCCACGTTTGGCTGTGCAGTGACGTCAGCTGTGTCGTTTCCACACGTTCGCGTCTCCCCCTCGCATATTCATCAGACTGAGTTTCCTTTTTTTTCGTTGGTGACGTGGTAGGTAGGGGAGTGGGGAGGGGTGGAAGGAGAATGAAATGAATCTAGTGCTATGAAAGATTTGAGTCGTGAATCGCTGGAATGCGCTCATTTTTCTTTAATTTGGACGGGGATTTTTATCCTGTGTTTTGGGGGAAGAAGTGGATGAAAGAGGCGATAAATAACTTAACTTAGTACGTTTTATCTCTCTAGACTTTAAACGTGGAAATGCGATGAAATCATGTGCTAAATCATTGAAGAAGGTGTATTTACAATGGAAGAAAATACACAAATTCTAGTGCATTTGAATATGACTTCTCAAAAATTATTCTCTTTATTATATAGTAATACTTCTTTGTGAACAGCAAACGAAAGGATGATATGCAATTTTTACTTTTTTAACTTCACGAATTGAACAGCCTTATTTCTCTAGTTTGGTCCCTCTAGAGACAGGTATTTGGTATGAGTGTTGGTCCTTTGGTCCGCCATAATCAACAGTGGATTTCAATTTTACGTTGAACCATTAACTCCGTGATTTCGTGAAGACGTGATGATTGATTACTTTTATTGAAACCAAGACCAATGGGGAGACTTTAAAACGAATTAAATTTTATCTAATACTCGAAATATTAATTTCAATTAAATAATTGGAGTTAATTTGGAAAGTCTTCACAGAATATTTTGCCTCGCCAATCTTGTTTAATAATTTAAAAGTTTAATTGTTGAAGGCACTGTGTTCTTTGAAGCATATGTGTTCTTTCAATAATATTTTAATTTCATGAAGAGTTAATCAATATCACGAAAGATTCTTTGCTATGGAAAGGAAAGTCATGATTTCAGAACACATGTATTTTTTTAAATTTACAATTCCTGGAACAATCCTCCATTACGTATTCTGTTTTATTTCAATATAAATTTTTCCAATTAATGCTCCCCATATTTTAATACTGTGCGCATGACCAGAATGGGAATAATTTTTCCGTCCCCTAGTGAACAATCGAATGCAATCAAACTGCATCGTGATTCGTAGCTTCCCCCAACGCTCTGTGCGATGCATTTATTAGCAACCACTGGAGAAAATAAATCCATTGATTTCTGACTGCGGCTACCCACACATTCCTACAAACGCTATCATGCACTCATTACGATAACCCGTCACCCTTATTGCGACTCAACAGCTCTTATTGATATACCTGAATGAAAAAAGCTTTAAAAATGTCATAAAATATGGGTTGCAAAGCTTCTCTCAGCTGTCATATGGTGACTCTGTTTCGTCTGTACAGTCCACACCATTTTATCAGTTTGGCTGGTTAATTTATTGGTGTTGTTTCATTTTAAATATAAAAAAAACAAATATTTATCATGCAATATAATTCATTCGGTTAGAACTCCATTCTCAACCATATTAACGTTTCGACAACTCATGTCTTTCTCAGAGTGACAAAATAATCTAAATGGAGGTTTATGCTAAATCTCTTTATTTAAAGTCTTCAGCGATGAACATAATAATTATGATTTTCTACTATGTTATGTACTTCTACCATATAAGTAAATACTACTGTGAACATATAAATAATTTTTCAAATGTAAAGAAAATAATTAAAATTAAAACACATGTGTTATAGGTAGTTCGATAAAACTATCTATCAAAACACCAATTTTTATTAGTTGTTCATGATATTACATTCTATTGTTATTTGCTTTTCCATTAATTTAATTTAATGGACGAGTTTCGCTCACAGGGGTTTCTACCCCTGGACTCCCGAGGGGTATCGTTCCTTCAAACCCACTGGTTGGATTCACCTCCATATACTATGTCGACTTCACCCTAGCCAGGCTTCAAGTGTGCGTATCACCCAGGCTACGACAACAAATGTGCCTTTGTCGTTCGCAATTTAATGCAATCTTATGGGACAAACTCCGAGTGATTTTATGTTTTTAACACTGTGTGGTATGTCGGGTATATATAATATTGTGATTGTGCTCATTATGAAGTAAAATGATTTTTATTATAGTTTCAGTGTTTTGAACATTCTAAAAGCGTAGCACAAAGTGAAATGCTTGGCGTGTTGTTCTATTGATTGTGTATTACTCGTGTTACTTACAAAGTAACATCGAGTCCCTCAACACGACCGATGCTACTGTACGTTCCCTCCCCCTCTTTCTCCGATATGATACCTTCTCGCACAATCTCTGTGTAGTCTGTCGTCGCAGATGTGTGCTTTTGGCGCGCGAAGGACACGTCCGTGACCGGTACTCGTGCTCAAGTCGCCTCCAGCGACATCGTCTCGCCCGAAGTCAACATGCGCCGAATCACTCTTGCGGTTTGCACGCGCGTGTCCTCACACTTGTTCGGATTCCGGGCGTCGCATGAGGACGTTTACACGAGGATAGCAACGCGTTGCAAGTCACTCCGTTTGCTCATGGGATCCACTGTCGAAGCGATCACTTGAGTCTCTCTAGCAATATGTCGCTGACGATAAGACAGTATAACGCTTTAGATGTATAATTCTTTTAATACTAATGTTATTTGTATCCAGAGTTTTTGTGTAATTTAATTTTATGAGTTGCTGGTTATCTCTCTTTTTTGTTACAATGTTAATTTTAATTCCTATACGTTTACAATTTATATTAATTTTTCATGTTTCTTTGATATGATGTAATTTTGCGTTTTATCAAATCCAATAGCTTTCCAAATTTGTTAAAGTTGAAGTTACAAAATCTAAATAATTTCGTGCATTTATTAATAAAATATTTATTCACTTCGCTTGTAAATACAAAACTTTACTAAAGATTAAAGATGTGGTAATTTTCTTTCCAGCATCTTTATCCTGCCTCATGTGTAGGTCTGCAACAATCTGTTTTCATGATCTCGCATTTGCTTGTTACTTAGTTATGTCACCCCATCTTTAGAATATACGGAGAGAGTCATTAAAAACCAACACGTCAAATATCTCATAAACGAATAAAGATTCATAATTCTGGTGTACTGTAAGATGAGTGGTGTCATGGGGATAGTCATTACATGTATTCAATAATTTGTGGGTTTTTAGCAGCAGAAATTAACCGTTTTACCGATTCTTAAAAATTGAATTGCGTATTTTCTCACAGTTACGGCGGAAAAACGAATGCAAAGTTAAAACATTTTTGCGCTTAAATGAACAACAAACGAGAAACAACATAGCGAATATTTAAACATCTATGTATAAACCATGGCTAAGAGCATTAAATCTAACCTCAATCTTTGGTGATGTCTTAGGAGCTGTGTGGAAAGCGTTCAGTTGTCCGCATAACAAATATTCAATTACTTGCTATACTCTTTACCAGTTGTTGTTCATTGGAATTCAAAAAATGTTATATCTTTGCATACGTCTTTAAAATTGTGGTAAAAAAATGGTTTTGTCGAAAAAAATATTTAAAATGCTATTATCTCTGTAGTTAAGAAACTACAAAATTTCTCTCTGCAGTAAGAAAGCGAAAGCTCCCGTCTCCCTATCCCATACTCTGTTCTAATTGCCGTATCATTCCTTCAACAAACTCTACCGTGAATCTTTATAGATCCCAACGTATTTTCTCAAGCTAAAAATTGTTTGAATAAGTCAAATATTTATCCCCATTAACCCAATGAAAACCTTATTTCTAAATCTTTACTCGTTTAAGAAAATTTGAGGTGTTTGTTTTTTACTGACTCATTCTGTATAAATGAAAGGGCAATTTTATATGATGTCTGACTAAGTATTGAATAAGAGAAGTATCTCTCCCTTCTGCATCTGTTGCCTTCAAGTCGTCGCCGCTGCGCTGACCGCTGGTGTTGCCGCCCCCACTGTGCCTCTTAATCCCGAGGCTCCATAAGCAGCTAAGCTCACCTCATTACCGCGTGTCAGCAAGGATGTCCTACTCGGCCACGCGCCACTCCACCACTCCATGCGAACGCACTCCAATGCTGCAATGTTCTGCCTTCTATTTTCACTTCCCAGTCAAGTCACCAAGTTCTCAGTTCTATTAGTCGATGGTCTAGAATTACTTCATGCTATGTACACCCGTGGATCTCTTCAAATAGCAAAATCCTCATCATGGACACTCAAATGAAATAATTCTATACATAAAAACAAAATTGTTTAATGCACGCTGATTATTGGTACTTATAATTTTTGATAGTTATATTTTTTTAATCTGTACTCATTCATAACGAGGCGCACATTATCTCTATAGCTCCATCCTGTCCCGGGTTTTTCTTCGCTTTTCCATGGATCACTTTCAATGGAATTGATGTGATGGTAATTCTAGAGAATAGAGTATTTTATGGCTCTATGTGTGTCAGATGTATCCAGTGCATCATATGAAATCGATTTCTGCTTATTTATTGTTAAACAACGAAACAAAGTTTTCCTGTAACTTGTAGACTGGACGAACTATTCTCATTGATCTTTTGTGAAACTAAGAAAAATTTCACGTTTTCTAGTTCGGACCCTATGATTCTATGAATCATAGTGGAAAAGTGTTCTGAATGAAGGTTACGATTTCATTTACACTAAACTGGTATTTTGACTCTTTCAGTTGGACTTCAATGATGAAAAATTGTCGTGGTTATAATCAGAACAGCATCTCGGAACTCTCGGACAGTGAGTATTGAGAATTTCCTCCACATATTCCCGACAATAAGTTTTCATTTGGATCATGATATTAGCCCTGTAGTTTAAAACATCGGTTATGCGTTCCTTTCTACTCAATCATATTTATAAACAAGAAGAACAAAAGAGTACATAATTATGAAGAATACTTAATTCAGTATAATTCAAATAAAAATTAAAAGTTCAAATGAATTGGTAGAGCTTTGTTATAAACGTAAAAACATTGGGACAATATTTTTTGTTAACGGCACGCACAACTTATGCAAATGTACTTGGTCAATCTAAACGCAAATTTTCTATGCAATCTAATCTCCATTACGTTCCCTTTTTTCAAATTTTCAAACCTTTAGCACAAGAAGTGTCGAATCGGAAGTAAATGATGTCGGAATGAGCTACATAGAAACATGACACTATTTCAAATAAAATAAAATTCAATTAACAAAACTGATCTTTTTCTCGGAATTATGGGGGAAAATAATCGTTTACATGCACCGTACATTACGGAAAGAAAATTGAGGGTAGGTTTTTCTAGACCCAATTCTTGAAGATCGAAAGAGATCTCGAAACTTCTGTTTTTACGATCTAGCAACAATTGTATACTTTTTATGTTTATATAACTTCCCACTGAACCAAATTTGTCGTGAAGTTTTACCAAACAGATGCTGATGAATCGACTAGTAAATGAGTAAAAATGACTAGTTACCCTGTCCTCGAGTCAACTTCCACCCATGCAAACTCGAATCCACCCCTCGTCAACTCTTCTCCATTGTGCCGCGCCACACGATTGGAATCTCGTATCAATAGCCGCTGCCGCCTACGTCAAACACTTTACGCTAAACAAGCGTCAGGCGCCAGTCGTAATGTAAAGATTGCCAGAGACGCTGCGACTAAGTGCTGTGTACGGACGCGAGAGCATACACGCAGCGAGTACTCACACGCAGCGCTGTGGATCGACGCGGAGAATATCACACGTGTCTTGAGGGCGGAGGGAGAAACACGACGTAAATGGTTTACGCTCCTTTGATCATCATTGACAGGTTGAGAGACAGCATCTTTGCTCGTGTGAATTTTCAGATTTACATGTTAAGAGTCGTATTTAAAGTTGAATGAGCGGTGTGGCGACTGTTTTTGAATATTCTGAATTTTTGAAAAATGAAATAATAAAGATCAGTCAATTATCTACCAACTTATCAAATAAAATTTGGACCTTTCTGGGCTAATATTTGAATAAAACCACCTTGAAGTAGTAAAGACTCTTATGGATAAATCCTCTGAAGTAATGATTTTTAAATAAATTTCAGTGTAATTTATATATTTTTCTTTGTAATATAAGCAAATTGGAAATGTAGCGAGTTATTGGAGCTTACATGGGGCGATAGGAGGTGGGTGGTAGGGCTATTGCTAGAAGGTGAACCGGTTAGCTGGGTTTATTAACAACTTGGCCCACATGGAGGTGTTAGTAGGATTAGTTAGTAAGAGTAAGAGTTAGTGATACTAGGAGTAGTAGAAAATGGATAAAAGAAGGAGGGTTTTCTGTTCAGTAGTCACAGCTATATGAACCGGGACATTATTATTATTTAATATGATAATGTCATAGTTCATATAGCTGTCACAGCTGTATGAACTGGGGAATTGATGTGAAAAGTTACAAATATTTTCTGGCCCCGCCGATAATAGAACCCGGAGTGACTCGGTGATGAACAAGAGCATGAGTCACAGGTTAATTTATGGTCAATATAAATACGTATCTCAAATTTAATATAGGAAAGAGCAGTATTGTCTTGTCTTTACCTATTGAGCAAATTTGTCTGGTTTTTACTGATAATTAAGAAATGCGTTCAAAGAAGACAGACGCAATTCTACATTATGTATTTTTTCACATTTAGTATTATTACTTTAGTGATAAAATGCTGTCGAGGAAAGTTTTTTCAGAGAATACAAGGTAATCCACATTTCAATAAATTATTTGTAAGCCTGTGTTAGCTGCGCCTTACAGTTATTCTACGACTGCAACCCGCTGTACAGATACTTGCATACATTGGTGGAAATCATAATACGGGCCATAGATATAAATATTTCATCTCTAAGACTTTTAATTCCATATTCAACCGATCTCCAGTGAATTCTCGCAAAAAGAGCTCTAATGACCTCGACGAGTCCTAAAACCCCGAATAAAGATAAGAAAAATTCTTGCAAACAATGTCCACTCCTTTACACGAACGATGTAAGAGTGCTCGTGTTCATGACACATAATTCTTCCTTTCTTCTCTGTCTTTATTCAAGCACGACGTTTAGTCAGATTTTCTATTTGTGTCTCTGTAAGCAATATCATATTCTTTTTTACATGTTATGATGATAATAACAATTTCGCAATTATGTATAGCATGTAGCCTGATGGTAGATTAACAAAACTACTATTCTTGTACGACAAAACACTTATTATGCAAAAACAAAAATTTATCAACCCATAAAACGTATACAAACCACATAAAATATAGTAAAAACAAAACTTTATCCTAAAATAATAAATACCAGAAAAAGTCATCTCATCGTGATATTTTTCGATTTTCCAATTGTTACGCAGGATTTTGTCCCTGCACAAATGAACGAATGAAGTAAAATTTTAGAAAATAACTGAAATAACGGAAATAAAGATGTACAACAAAGTATAATAAGTATGCTATTTATATTGTTTCAAAGAAATATAGATTATTAATTGAAAAAATTGCATTTTTCTTCCCACTTATACGATATGGGATTTTTTGTGGAGGCATAGTTTTAAAAATGAGTATTCCACGGACTTCAGATTTAATGTTTCTTTCCATTAAGAATGAAATTATTCATATATTTTCCACTAATTTGTTAAGGGCCATGTGTATTAATATTTGTTCATGTCGTTAAATAATAAATTTCCTTTTCGTGTATTGTAGTGTTGCCTTTACAGAGTGTGACTGACACTTGCGCCATTTCAGGTGATTCACATTCACACAAGTTCATACAAGTTTCTCCGTGAAGTCTTGGGCACAAATCGACGAGAATATCTTCTTGTTTGCCAAGTCGCATTACTTAGCAAAGTTACTGTTACGTCTTTGGCAGATGACGCGGAATCTGACTGTAGTATTGTGTTGGTGACGATGGAGTCAACTTGCCCAAGAAGAGTGAGACTCGGGAAAAGTATTGATGAATATTTGTGCTGTCGATAGAGTGGTTAATGGTGTATTGTAGTTGTTATTTAACTTCTGGATCCCACGAACTCCCAATCCAAAAAACATTATCGCGGAACTCTTATACAAGAACTTCGTTCCTCCTATGGCTAAGGGGTCAGCGTGCTCGCTCACCACCACCAAGTCACCCCGAGTTCAATTCCCGGTTGGACCAGAAAAATAAATTGTTGCTCTTCACATTAATGTCCCAGTTCATTTAGCTGTGACTACTGAAAAGCAAACCCTCCTTTCTCTTTCCACTTCCTACTGCTCCTTGTGGCAATAACTCTCACTATTACTAACTACTCCATCTAACGCCTCCAAGTGCGCCAAGTTGTTGGTTAACCCAGCTAACCGGTCCACCTTCTAGCAATAACCCTATGACCCACCTTCTACCTCCTATCGCACCATGCAGATAAGTTCCAAAAACACGCTACATTTCCCATTTACAAACTCTACAGTAATAATGAAAGAAAAACACCAATATATTACTAATGAAAGGGAATCGAGTGGAATGAGTTAATCAAATAAAGTATTTGATGAAATATTCGGTTATTTTCCATTAACAATTTTTGTTCAATAAAAAATAGCGCAAATATTTCCACGATAAGTGAAACATCATGTAAAATGGAAATGAACTCCGGCTTCGCTTGGGCCTTGTGCTTAGCAGTCGCGAGCGACTCCAATTATTGCGGTGCAGTGCGTCTGCTGCCATCTTGCAGCTGGGAATCGTCGTCGTTTTCTTCTCCCCGAGAAAGAGAATCAGTAGATCGAGGCAGGCGGGGGATGGGTTACGAGGGGAGGGGTGAAGGCGGGGTCTGAGGGAATCCAGAAGACATCATTGCGAGTGGCGCACATCGCTGGCTGCGCTGTCACTCCCCGAGATAGATGGTCCGCGTCTCCATGGCAACCGAGGAGGCGGAGGAGGCAGTGGACGACGAAACCAAAGGAAGAAAGGAAGCTCTTCTATTTTATTCTTTCTTCGAACACAGTTATAAAAATTGCTTTATTACATTAATACCGTCTAAATTGCAACAATGTTATTAATGATCTTTCCTTACTCTGTTCCTTCTCTCCTTACTTCGTAATTAGTCTTATCATAAATATTAATAGCAAACATGGTGTTTTTCATACGTGTCAGTATGAAACTTTTAAAATGGTTTTTTCGAATAATACCCCATTTTCCTTTATGAGAGGATCCTAAATTTTAAATGTATTCATCCGTCAGCAATCGGTAATGCAGCTGCATACTTGGAATGTTGTAGAGGAAATGGTTGTACCAGATATTGAAGGATGGAATGTTTTAATCGTTTATGAAGTGTAGTACCTTTAGATTAAATTCGAAAGATTAGTTTCTTCTACTTCAATAGTTAAGTAACGAATAAAATTCTGTTGCAGCGTCTAATTGTTAGTTACTATTATTGTCTACGAATTGCCTTCTATTCCAGTTTCAATTTTTATGTTTACACATCTCGTTCTTCCACTTTTACTTCTCTCTTTTCTTCTTCCTCTCCTTCTTCTTCTCTCTTGTTCCTTCTCTTACCTCCTCTTCATCTTCCTTCTTGGCGTTTTCTCCGGTACGTATGCCAAACGTTTTGACGATCATTTTTGCTGAACAACCAAGAATAAAAAGAATATAATAATGATTGAAGTGATGGAGAAGATTACAAAAGTTGCCTTTATTGGGGAATGGGACTCGGCGATTGCTGTGGCGAGGAGATTGTACATTCGCATTAATTTTTAATTTAATTTTTTGTTCTGGGCGTTATGACTATATAGTGTGAAATCCTGAGAAACAAATCATTATAAATAAAATATTCTCTATAAAACTGTACCTTACTAAATAGCAAAATTAGAATTTTTTCGAATGTCGTAAACGATGATGCATGAATTTGAGAGGGAATCAGTAACATTAATTTTGTTTCAATGTTTGCTTCCAAATGATTTCCTTACTTATCTAATCAACTGATTTGTACCCTTTATTTTACATCTCTGATTCCTTTAATCTTACTCTACTCTGCTTTACCCTGGTTTACTTTTTCTCTCTGTATCATGCTACGTCTTCTCTCCCGAGGTCTTACCTTCTCCCCATTCTTTTCTTGTAACAAGTCTTCGTCTCTACTCCCCTTGTTTTTTTGTTGTTGTTTTTTCGCACATTGGCCGCTCACAGTGCCAGCATCGAACTTGGCTCTTTTGTTTCAGCTATGACATTTTTTATTTCAGCCTTCACTTNATCGAACTTGGCTCTTTTGTTTCAGCTATGACATTTTTTATTTCAGCCTTCACTTGTTATTGTACTCGCGGAACTGATCATTCGGAATGCTTCCTTAAGGTGGGATCAGCACTCCAAGTTAGTCAAAACATGGAGATGTATAATTGTTTGTTTCTTCTTTTAATTGTTTTAAAACACAAAAACATGAATAATAAGGAATAAAAAACATGATTTAATTGTATCTATCAGTTAACAATACTTTACAAACAATATCCAGGAACTCGCAAGACTCGTTTGAAATGTATAATAACATGTACAAACATGGCGGCTGAGCACAACGGTTTCGTAATTTACGCATCTCGCCACAGAGAAAGGTAAATAGCTTTCTTAAATGTCCGATGACCTATAGATAAAAGTAATGTAAAAATACTACGGAAAATTTAGTACAAAGTAAAGTTTCATCATTTTCNTGTATAAGAGACAGATGTTATGTATTACAACATTAGTTATAATGGCAATTTTGTCATTTAAATGGCCGGTGAGGTATGTTTTTCTAGTTGAAATCACGATAAGTACAAAGCTACTCTTGTTTATTTCTCTGCCGCTTTCAGATATTTCAGTGATTTAATTCTACTTGCGCTAGTACTGCCTAAAGCCGGCCTCACCCTCCTACTCTGATACATAATGATAAGTACTCTTTCTTGTGACAAAACAGCCAGAACATTCTATAGACCTTTCCTTGAGCACCCACTGAGCATCTTGAAATTCTAAAAACGTCTTCTCTACCTCCACCTCCCTCCCTTCTTTTTCCTTCATACACATTCGCAGTTTTTATAAAGCGTTTCTTTATTTTCAGCCATCTATCACTCCCAATCAAATACGCAGGGACATTCTTCTTCCGGCGCGGGACTTAGACGTGTCTCGAGGTTTCTTTGTTGTTGTGTGTAGCGGTAAGCCAGATGAATTGATTGGGACTTAAAGACCCGGGCTTAAGGTTCCCGGGGCGGTGGAGGCGGTGGTAGAAGAATTCGCGCGCGCGCGCACGCCGCCGCCGCTGCGCCGTTGTTTGCGGCGACGCTCCGGTGCTTCGAGGGGGAATCCCCAAGCTGCTGCTTCGTAAAAAGCGAGCTGCTCTTACTATTCATTGAGTGGGTGGCAGCGCGTCTGCTTTTCCTCTCTTTCCCTTTTTTAACGAATAAATGCGCCGGTTGTTTTTTGTCCTGTGACACGGTGGAGATGGGCTGGAACGATAGCGGTGTATTAGTTTCCACAATATTGTGACTTTTTGTACTTTATCAATTTCCGAAAATCGAAAATTAATATTAAGTATAATTTTGCATGACGCGGTTTTTATCACTGTATCATATCGCAGTTTTAAATGGATACTTATAGTGTGAAATACTCTCCTAAAAGCTGAATTGCTGTATAATAAAACTTTATATATTTACATTTCTAACGTTTAGTACTAAACTATTCGAATAATATATCATACGAGATTGAAACAAAAGAAATATGTCTCAGAATACATGACTTAATTCTGTCATTGCAGCTTTTTTAAGTTTAAAACTTAAAAAAGTATTTTATTTTGTTTAAGGTTGCGCTGATTAATTTGGACTTTCGTCCAAGGGAATGCTCTAAGTAACTATAAATAAGACAAAAACTTCTTTTTTATTTTATTTTTTAAATTATGTCGTATCTGACTTATCATATTCCTCAAACAATATTGTTTTTGAACCTTTAAATCCTTTTCCGTAGTCTGTAGGGTTCGGAGAGATGGGGATGATACGATGCCTCCTACTTTGATGTGGCTGGGGAATTACCAGTGTGTCGGATGCCCTTCCTGTTTCTCCTCCCCGAGGCGGGTGATGAATGAATGACATCGGGGTGACATGATGATGAGTGAATGTTGAGGAATGATAGGCAGGGGAAACGGGATTACCCCGAGAAAACCTGTCACGAATTCTACTTGGATCAAATGGGGTTTGAACCCGCGTCACCAGAGGTAGAAGGTCACCCACCTCAAACAATTGTATTCAGTAAATAATACAGGAATTTCTATGTCAAGTCATGCTGCTCTATTTATTTGTGAAACTGTTCCATGATGTATATTACGTTTAACTCAACAAATGTGCATTCAGACATTATCTGCTTCTAGTCGAACGGGAATGAAGTTTTATATCACATTATTTATTTATTTATGACTTGTCTTTTGGCGAGGTTCAGGTCACGGAGCCTGCTCTTCAACCTAATCATGACTTGGGAGAGGGAATTGGGAAGGTGATATGTTGGGTTCCCAGCGAATTTATGGTGCCGTACCCACATTTGGTTGGAGTAGGTGAAGGAAACCCGAGCTGATAGCCTCGCCAAGTTCGACCGATTAGGATTTGAATCCATGCCACCGCTCTGCGATATCGTGGAGGCGAAGACTACTGCTAAGACCACTTTGCCACTCGGTGGCCGTCCATAAGATACTATGCAAAAATGTATGTTCTTAAACATCCCTTTCCTCGTTATGTCGTGCCTTAAATGATACCTCATATCCCTCTCTCTTACATAATTACGTACATCTAACCCCCGAGAAGAAAAGTTTTTGTTGCCTTCTGTGACATGCGCCAACAGTGACAAACTTAACCGTTAAAAGTATTTTGTAGAACTGCGTTACAAAACACCGAGACTATCGCTCTTTACCCCACCGCAACGCAGCGTAACGATATCAATAAGAAATTTTACATACGACTCCTAATGTAAGGACAACTCAGTATTAATGTTATTATCTCAGTACTAGTAAACTTGTATGTTAACTGTGACAAAAATAATGGAGATTCAAAATTAATTCATGAGAAGTTATTTCAAAATGTTGGTGCTTTAGATTCTTCTGCATGAACAGAGGAAGAGTTGACTTCTTAAAAACGTTACCATTATTATTTCTTTTCAAGTTTCGTTCATTATCAATGTAACGTGTTCGTGGATTATGAAGACCACGACTTGATCGCTGAGGGGATTCTCGAAAATTTTACATGCAGTAAAAATCCGAAAATGTTTAAAATACGTTTATAATTGCATGAACCATTGAAATTCACTGAATAGTATTTTTTCTGCGTTAAAAAACGCATTAAGAGAGGATTACCACGTGCAATGTGCTTCTCATTTGTTCTTTGATTTGGTTTTTAAATCACGAAATTAATTTAATCAGTTGTTTTGCAATGTTTTATTAATTATTTTTCAATAGATATAATTTCGTTCATACACTTCAGGTAAAATGACTTTTAATTCATTATACATTTTAATTTATTTTTCCCAGTAATAGCTTTTTCGATATTACGTAAAATTAAAAATACTATTTTCATTTCAATTACTTTTCCCATTTCCCCCGAACGACAGTGATGGAAAGAAGAATTAATGTTTAAAATGTTTGTGATGAGCTTTTTGGTTCCCATTAGCATCGTATGGAAATTATTCATCACTGTTTTGGGAAATGGAACAAGCTGAAACTTGGTCTTCATTTGAAAAGCTAAATTCTGACGAATCATTTTTCTATTTATCATCCTTCCTCCATCGATAACATTAAAATAACCCAGGTTTATAGTTTATAATAATACATACTTCTGAAAACCTCTGTGTGTTTTACTAAATACAAATTTGTTGATATTATATATAATAATAATAATAAATTTATTGTCAAAAAACAGTACAAACTGCGTATGACCACGTGGAGTACAATAAAAAACTAATTTACTCTCCGGAAGCAAGCAAGGGACCATCCCAACAATTCCGATCAAGGGCCCTAAGGCAGAGGCGGATTCAAAAAATTCAGCAAAAATTCCTAGATAAGATAAAAAGTTAGCTGCGAGTTATAATACTAATAGAATGTCAATATTAACATATGTTAATATTATAACACGTAACTAACGTTTTATTCTTATCTAAGGAGTAAAGTGCTGCAATTTTTGAATCCGTTTCAGTCTTAGGGCCCTTGATCGGATGTGATGGTCCCTTGCTTTGCTTCCAGAGAGTAAATTAGTTTATTGTACTCCACGTGGTCATACGCAGCTTGTTACTGCTTTTTCTACCGTAAATACGTTGTTATTATCATCATCTTTATGTTACATTCTTGTACTGGTTCGAGGATAATGCGTGAGGATTTGAGGAGACACATCGGGTTTCAACGTAAAATAATAGATAAATATGAGAATGTTTCATTTTTAGCTTAGAGAGGTTGTCAAGTAGAACAATAAAAAAAGAAATGTCCGATTAATTTTGCCTCCGATACGAAGATAAGATTAATACACTACTTTGTGATGGACGATGCACACTTAAAGTTATGCTGTAGAAAGTTTTCTCTTTGTAGGTATGTTAATCATATATCGTAAAACTATTCTCAATTGGTAGTATTCTTTTTTTGCGGTCCCTACCAAAAATTATGGGAAAGGTTCGGATTGAAATCTTTGTTTTGATTTGATTAATTAGAATAAATGCATATACTTCCAAATTTTTTCAATGAAAAAAAATTGTGTCACAAATTTAACTTAGAATTGGAAATTTTAATCCAGATGTACAAATAAAAACATGAATCTCTGTCCCTTTCTCTCCTTCCTTTCTTTTGCCGTTCCATGAGAGCTTTAAAGCTGAAGAGTAATCATTCTTTCGTAAACTTAGAAAAGTTGAATTTAGGAAATAATAGGCATATTATTAATGAAATATTTGACTTTGTTGAATTTCAACGTCGGTACATTTGGTGTGGCGCCTAAATAGGTTCTCCAACCGTTAACGTGATATTCTGAGCAATAGTCCAACTTTTTTGTTCACATATTTCGGTAAATGTTAAGTAAAAAGAATACATTGATGTTGGGACTTTTCGAGTTCATTACTTCTTGCATTCACGTACCTAATTTGTCCTGTCCGCTCACCACGTTTTCTCTTCATTAATATATTGTTCAACTTTTTAGTACAATTGCACCTTTTTTCTTGGAAGTAAGCCCTAATAGTGGGTTTGAATGTCTAACTTTAATTTTTGTCTAATTTGAGAAATTTCTATTCTTTACATTACATTACTTTGTTGAAGGAGGGCGATGTACTCGTATATCCAGAACACTGCGACCAGTTTTGATTTATGCTTCCCTTTCTTTAAATTTCTAAAAGTCTTGTATCGTTTGCGAAGCCTGCAAGCCTCTTGAGACCGACACTTCCTGGTGTCAATGTACTTGCATGAATTTATGTTTGAAGTGCTTCTTTTTTTAGAGCAACATCTGTTCGCTTTCACATAGCAGATGGGGAACAATTTTTTTTTTTTTTTGGCATCTCCTGCACAGGAGATTAGTTGATAGTCCAATGTTGTGAAGATATCCTCTTCATTGACACTGTCCAATTATTAGTTCAGTAAATTTTTCAACATTTGTGGCGCTTTATAATGTCATAGACTCATGGTTCATCGTTCACTGTGTTAGTGTCACTTAGGTCCTCTCTTAACATGACTTTTCATTAAAGATTGTTTTTGAGTGTTGATGTCCTGAAATTTAGGGCCAAAAAATTTCTTTCTTAATTGACATGGTCAAGAGAATAACAATTTGTACATTTAATATATTACATACCTTTTTGTCATTATTCGCTGTTGTATTAGAACCAGCCTCGTTATTTACGGGACAATGTTTACCTTGAAAACTTACACCCATTCTGTAGTACTCCCATGGAGCCGGAGCCATCTTTCATCTGGAGGAAGAGATTTTGATTGTTTCTTCCTTCTCCCTTCCTTGTTGCTCTCCTCCATTCATCTTTTGTCTCTCGTATGGCTTTCATCCTCCCTCCCTCCCATTGCGCCCCCCACCCCGCTCTGTTGTTGCGCCCTCCATAGATCTAACAGCGGCAATGAGCTTTGATCCTGGCTGTTGCAAAGTCCATAAACCAAAAGGCGTGGGTGGGCGGGGGATGGGTGAGAAAGAGGGGCGAAAGAGGAGGGGGTAGCGAAGCGAAACCCTGCGAGGCCAGTGCTTATCAAGCTGTCAATGGAGATAGGGATTGATGAGACGAAAGAAAGGGTGCAGCGTTGGTGAAAGCAATAACGCTCGATACAATAGCGAGGCCACCACCGTACATAGCAACACACACATGCGAGTAGGATTGAGATGGATGATTGGGGCGGAGGGTTATTGGGACGTCATGTGACTTTGACGTTATGCGTGAAAGGGATTTAGAGAATGCAGGTGGTGGGAGAGAAAAGATTCATTGATTGTCGAGAAACATAATATTATTTCTGATGAAATTTGAGATGAGTCTCTAAGAAATTGTTTTTATTTCGTTATATGTATACATCCAAATGTTTATTCCACCTTTTAACTGTGAGACAAACTATGTTCTGAATTCCTCGATTTTTTTTCTAAAAAATTTAAACACTACTCTACAAGTTTATTGCATATAGATTGACAAAGTATTACACCCCAAAACGAAATGCTGAAGTTTTGAATGCCGAAAGAAATTTAGCAATTGATTTCTCATATTTTTGTAAAGGAAAAAATGATAATATATTATTGTGATAATTGGCACCCTCTTATTAACAATAGTGTTAGATATAGCCTCCCAATGTAATTGTTGCAAGAAATACTTCTATTCGAAGTTTTAAGAATTAAACAATTATTTGTAAGAATAAGTTTTAAAATAAAGTTAATAAAAACTCTACATTATAACAGGTCTGATCTGATAATTTTTTCAGTTAAGACTTCTTTTGTTCTTAACGTTTTGTGTGTCGAAGAAACTCACAAATCTTTCTGTTCTCGAAGTTGCTAATTATTATGTATTTAATGTTTTTACTTTTACCCCACGTAATAATTTCGCTTATTGATGTTGTAGTTTTTAGCAAAAATTCTGTAGATTTCAAATTTTTTCCCTGTATGAAATCAAGAGAACCAATTTATTCTTCTACATTAGACGTACACTTGGGGAACGTATCTCGCTGCTGTTCTCTTGTCTCGCGCGTGTCTTTTTCTCTGCAACATCTCGAAAGTGTTTGATATTAATCTCATATCCTTCTTGTTTGTCACTTCTCTTAGGAAGACATCCCATATATTTCTCTGGCTCATTCGTGCGTAATTTTGGAAAGAGCAATTTTATTGAATTGTGCAAAAATCATAATGTTTCCCCTTTTTCTAAAGTCATGTTGTTTCTTCAATAAGTTTCCTCTTCAATAATATTCTTTCCTCCAGTCTGAAGACTAGTTCGAACAATGTCTAGCGGGTCTAAATGTACTCCAAAACCGCTCTTTGACAAGGTTATACTTTAAGGGACTGTTGGGGGTAGGGCATACGTAAATCCTGTGGTGCTTTCACTTGCCTTTCACGAACACGCGCAAAAAAAATCCTATGCCTTACCCGTGATACGATACGAGAGCCACGAGATCAGCCATCAATTATCACCATTAACAACGTTATCATCAATTTTTAACTACTTTCAAAGTAGACTCGTTTATTCTATCATACACATGCATGACGTTTCAATTTGTGTTCAGGTTGTCCTCAGGTTTTATAATGAATTAACAAAATACGTATACGAGGCAACAAGACAAGACAATCGTGGAGCAAAAATGTATCGACAATAAAACGGTACCATAAACTAATTATTTTATTCCAATCCACTGTGTGACTATTGTCTGAACAATATGATCATTTTGAATTAATTGTGTATTCGTCTGCTACTAATAATGTTATAAATAAGAACCACCTACTGTTCCAGACAATTCACTCTTCTTACACAAACACACCAACACCAATTGTCTAAGATTTAAAACTCTAAAAACTTTAACATTTTCACAATACTAAAACATAACATAAAATCTCACACGTGAGACGAAACGTTGTTTTTTTATGTTAAATTTTAATATTGTGTATAATGTTAAAGTTTTTAGAGTTTTAAATCTTAGACAATTGTTGTTGGTGTGTTTGTGTAAGAAGAGTGAAGAATAAATTGTCTGGAACAGGAGGTCGCTTTCATTTGCGACAGTATAATCATAATATTCTCCTGAGAATATCACGTTTCCACCCCATTTTTGATCGTCATCCACTTCCTTATTTCTGGCATTCTGCTGCCGCCACTTCTTCTTCTCCCCCTTGGAGCAAAGAGCCAACCCTTCGATGCCCTTCGCCTCCACCGCATCGATCACCGTTGACAGGTGGTAAGTCTCCTGCGATCGCGAGCGCTTCGCGTCTTCACCATCCGGCCCGGAGGCCCAGACGGGACCCGAACACCACGGCGCGGGCAATAAATTCTAATTAGCGTACAGCCCTTCTCCAACCCTTTCGCCAACCACCCTCGCAGCCACCCCCGCAGAGTCGAAGCACATCGCAGACAGCTCTCAAACTGCTCCTTACTTGCATTACCTGCAGTTTGTTGACTTAGAACTTCGCTACCTCAAGGAGTTTCGATTCTGTCAGTTCTCTTTGTGGAAGTATACCTGCTCTAATTTTCATTCGATTTTGAACACCGCAAACGAATCCTTACACATGGTTTACGGAAGAGAACTGTTTCAGTTCTACTTTGAGGAATGTTTAACTAATTTATTACGATATTAAAACAAATTTTAAAATATCGAAATATGTGAAGTTAAAAGAATGCGATGATTTGTAATATTAGCGAGCCGTGCTATTGTTTGTAGACTCGCCTTCCATTTTTCGACACGTCCTGACTGATCCAAATGGAATTTATCAGAAGTCTCCGGAAGGTTTTCTCGAGGTACTCTCCTTACTCTTCGCTTTCACCATTTCTTGCCTTCGCACCCGATTCCGTTTCTCGGAATCTCCAGAAATGAGTTCTTGATAGAGAAATGGACTCCGGACAACTATCATTAAAAGCCCATTCGAGCATTTATTTTTTCTTACTTACCCTGTCGTTATCTTTATATAACAAGAGTTGGGCCGTAGGTCTTCTTCTATTCTTTTATCTTAGCAGGTCTCGTGACTATAAATTTATTGTAAAGGCAGCCCAGAAAGAATTGATTTATGTTAACTTTGAAGTTATTTGTTATAAAAAGTTTTTAAGTTGTTCAGTTGTATAATACTTAGTTAATTTATTAAAAATGATATAGTAACAATCTTTCATTCAGATAAGGTACTTTTATGCTAGTAAAAAGTAAGAGAAAGGACCCGAGCTAACTTGGCTCCCCACTTGTCTCAGTATTTATATCTCAGTATTCATATTAGGTGTGAAAATATATTGGAACAATGTTCGCAAAAACAATGTACTTATTTCAAGAAGAAAAAAGTAAGCATATTTACTTTGCAGACAACTACTTCCTGGGTTCCCAGAAATAAGTCTTTGTTATAGCTAAAGCATTGCCACGTATGATTCTCCAGTTACATTTCAATCCACTATTTTGTTCATGAGTGTACGAGGAAGTTTGATGTCACGTATACAAATGTGATGTATTATGGTCATTATGGGTAAAGATATAAAGAAAAAAACTTTTTATTTTAACGTCTTGTAAACAAACTACAAAACCACGTTTTGAAAAAAAAAATTTGCATGGTAGGTTTGCATTGAGTTCCTAGTTGGTACGTACTTGAATTCACTATTGAAGTACACTCAGTAAATCACATTCAAATTATCTCATGATTTTTTTTTTTAATTTTCGAGTTTATTATGTTAAACTATGCAATTAATCAACGGCGTGATTTCTTTGTGCGATTTATCATGCGCCTCATTTCACAATACTTCACAGTGATGTAATCTACATTGTTTTAAAGCAGTTCTTATTGTTCCTTATAATAGTAGTATTTTTATCAGTCCTCAACGTTGGTACGCTTGTGTATATTATCTTCGCCACCTTATCCTGTCCCGGGTTTTTTCTCCTGTTTTCCCGTGGACCTCGTAATCGGAAGCAAGCAATGGACCGTACTATCACTTGTTAAGAGTAAATAAACGTGTGGTCGCAAGTAATTTTCAACTACTTTTTGGCAATAAAATTAAAGATATAAATCTTAAAAATGCTTCCTTAATGTTTTTCTAAATCATTGTTGCACTATTAGATCCTTAGTTACGTTCCAAGAACGAGTACATTCACTAAGGGAGCCATCAACGTCGCGACATCCATCGTAGCAGACATCTCCGTTAACGACCGAAGGGACCCTTACATGACGGGGCCTTAAGCGATCGAGCCCTCTCTCCCATCGCAACCGAGATATAAAGCGCGCGCCGCGTCCCTTTACTTTCCATTCTTCGCTTCTTTCGTTGACGGAGGCAGGCGGCGCCGCGCCGGGTGTATCGAGCACCACAATACTTTCGCGTGAAAAATGTATTTCTTCGCGATCTACAATTCATTTTTTTTTGGCAGAAAGCTGAGAAGAAGGAGCTTCAGAAAAGAACCCGTCAGGCTGCTGGAAGACTGAGGATTGGGAGGACCTAGGAGCATAGAGTTCACTGTTGTCATCTTTTACCGTTCTATTCCCATTCTAATATTTAACGTTTGTAGTAACCAGTCACAGTCATTTAACTGGATAATAGCTCTTACTTCAACTACCTAAAATCACTTTAGATTTCATTATCATCCTCAATTTCACATTGATTCACTATTTACGTTATCTTTTCTTTATTTTGCCATTCCTTGAGGACTAGGTTCTGCGAATACTTCTTTTCTTCGGCAAATAAAATTTGAAATACTACCCTGACAAAGTCTGGATATGACGTTAATAATTGGAATGTTCAATGATTTCTGCGAATAAAATCCTTTGAAAAAAGCTCTAAAGTTGCTTTTTTCCTGTTTTGCGAGACGAAATAAAATCGATCATTTTACTTAGCTATGGGTGTAAAACTCACCCAAGGGATAAAAATTCTTTTTATTATTTGTTTGTCCGCCCAATCGTTTATTACTGTCTTCGTGCTATTTAAGAATAGCACACCATCTTCATGTAGGAGTGTTATAAATTATGTTTCTTGTGCTATTGGCTAGTAACTTTCAGAAAATGTTTTAGTCAAAATATTACATTGAATAAGAAAACTTTCTCCTTCTGTAATATCTTGTCTCATAGTGATTTTGTCATTTGCATAAATCTTTATCAGTAAATTTCTGTGTGTTTAATAAAAGATATAACGAAGGCTGTTTCAAAAGTCCGTGAAGAAAGAAATAAGAACCAGTGCGCATACTTATACATATCGAATAGCATGTAGATCCAGGCAGATCACGCAGAAAGCCATCTTGAAATCGTAACGCAGTTTTCTTTGGCGCCCCGCACTCTCTGCGCGCCCTCGGACGCATTTTGAAGAACCATTATGATAATGTGCATCGGAATCCTATGCGCCCTTCCTCCTCAACCCCTCTCACACACTGTTCTCTTACTGCGGCAAAAGAGAGGATGAATTAAGCTCACCAATTTTATATGTGCGAGTGTTCGAACTTCTTTTGAAGTGACTACATTTCCTTTTCTTATTTTCTAGTTAAGAAGGACACAGTATTGAAAACAATAAAAAAAATCTTTCTGGGGATTTTGATCAAATGTCGACGTTTCGTGGTTCGAAAATTCGATTTTTCTTATCATGTCTGTGTTTTTGATACTACTCGTAAACTTAAGAAATCTGAGTTTGTGCTTTAATGGAAAGCGGCCCAGAAAACCACCCCAAAAGCGAAAACCAGCTGAAATTCAATTTGCACTAGTAAGTTTCTTATCAAGGTTGGCTGATTTCTTATTAAAGGCGAAACGAAGTGGTTTTTGAAATTGCTCAAATTTATAATATGCGAAACGTACATTTGATTGAATCCGAACTCTCACATTTTGTTAAAAATAGTTTCGCAAAGAAAAAAAAAAACAGAGAGAACGAGTTGTAAAAATATATCACAAATTTTAAAGGTTTTTATTGATAAATGTTGCTCGATGTTATGAACTAGGGTTTTCTCGACGATGGATTGTCGTAAAACTGCATTTAGTTCAAATATTCAGTAGTTAATTTTTATTCATTTACAAGCAGATGTTTATTTTACAAAGATGTGTTATCTTTCGAGAAGCAAAAGTACTCATAACTTATAATTGCAGTATTAAATTGAAATCAGTATCAAATCAGCTACTTCTTAAGAATGAATGCAATTTTATAAATGTAGTTGTTGAGTAGAGGTTGAATAAAGAGATCCGAGTACACTTCTTGAATCTGATTTTTTCATGCACGTACGTGGAATACAATTTTATCTTAAGTTTCTTGGTTGTCGGGTTCATTTTTATCTGAAAGTCCTTGGTCGAATCAAAATAGCAATTAGTGATTTAATCGATTCAAAAATTACATTACTTTTTAGATTATTAGGAATATCTCCGATACACGCAAAGAACATTCCCTCTTCTGGCCCAGGTGTACCGCTAGAAATGTCTAGTTTAAGTTTTAACAACATTTAAACGTAATTTGCGAGTGCATTATCAATGAATAAATAAATGAGTTTACTAATTCCCCTCTACACAAGAATTTCACGCTCAAGTATGTGGAAGAAAATTTTATAGTATTATATTGTCCTGCGAATATTCCGTGACCGTTGGTACAAGGATATCAAACAGGTCTTCTGAAAGGATTTTATCGAATACGAGAGCCATTGAGCGGAGAACGTGAATGGAGTCTTTTCGGAGCAGAACTCGTAATTGAATTCATTTTCGCTGGAGAACCAAGAGGATTCACCTGTACAGCGTATGACACAAACTGCAACCAGTTTCTGTTTTCTATTATTATCATCAGAATTCTGGTACATCCATTAACGTGGAACCACAAATAATCCACATGACCTGTCATCCTAGTGAACTAATTCAGTCGTGTCATTTCCCCATTTTAATTGATATGTTCATTTCTTGTTCGACCGAGATGGTGGTTTTAGGTACGCACCTGGCAGTCATTGACCCAGGAAGTCGAAATGATCCTTTCTTTTTCATTTTTAATATAATTTCTTTATATTTGGTAAAAAAGTGCTAAAACTTCATCTGGTTTTCACTGTCTTAAGGAATATTGATTTTAAAACAGGTGGCCTCTTTCTCTCATCATTCATTAATTTTTTTAGTTTTGAAATGTTCAAAAGATGATGCATTTTTATCCGACTACTTCGAACGCAAAAGGAGGGTAAAGATCTACTGAAACTGCTCTATTTGTTTTTCTCAGTGAAATTTTGATTGCACTAGAGCAGAATGAAATCCCTGTTGGATTATTCTTAGATCTCACAAAAGCTTTTGATATAATTAATAATGAAATTCTCCTCAGTAAACTAGAAAATTATGGAATTCGGGGAATAGGATACAACTGGCTAAAGTCATATTTATCTGAAAGACAGCGAATAGTACAAGTATCCTACTAACATGAAAATCAAATAAAACATCACCGGTCTCAGCCCATGCATGTCACTCTTGGAATTCCTCAGGGCTCCACCCTGCGACCCATACTATTTCTTCTCATATATTAATGACATCCCACCCATCATCAAAAACCACAAAATTGTACTTTTTGCTGATGACACAAACATCTTATTCCGTGTCAAAACTGCTGAAAACTTACTTAACACTACCAAATTCACTATCGCCACCCTAATCCAATGGTTCCAACAAAATAAACTCATAATAAACACTGATAAAACTTGCATAGTTTCCTTCCATAATCCACATTCATCTAAACAGCACTCACCTAACATCAAATTTAATGGTAACCACCTCATCTTTAAACAACACAGTTTCTGGGACTTACTACACAAGATAACATGAAATGGAACAGTCACCAAGAAACACTGAATATGAAACTCAGCACAATAAACTATGCCATCAGAGTTCTTACAGCAAATTGCACAACAGATGCCCTTCGAACAGTATACTATGCAAATGTCCATTCCATTCTAAAATATGGTATACATTTTTGGGGACAAGCACCAGAAACAAAACAAATTTTTAGTTTACAGAAGAGAATAATATGAACAATTACCAACACTAATAAACTTTCTACGTTTAAACCATTATTTGAAAAGTTGAAAATACTTCCACTGCCATGCATGTACACAACACTAGACAGGCCAGAAATATCCATCTACCACAGATAACATCCACTCTTAGCCATAAGAGCACTCATAATGCAGGTATACAGTTATGTGATGCGTTACCACTAAACCTTAAAAACATCAATACACTGAACCCATTCAAAACAAAACTCAAACAATTCTTACAACAGAAACTCTACAGTGTACAAGAATTCCCCAATGACAATAACTAATGTATGACCTACAATCTGTTGCAAGTAATTATTAGAACAGAGGTGCAGAAGGTGACCCACGATGCAGGAAAAGATCTAACAACATTAAATTATACTGTTTTAGCATAAATATAGATCGTGACATAAATTAGTAAAATAAAAGTAAAATAACAAAAAAGTCCCACTATAGTTATCTAATAACCCTAACCTAAATAAATAGTATTAATATTCTGTAATAGTAGAAAGTAATTGTATTTTATGTTAATTTCTACTTAGCCTAAGTTAAATGAATATGGTTAAATGTATCAAAATTATTATAATGCTGTTACTCTAATATGTATATATTATTGTTATTGCTGCTTCTATGACTCGCCATACATCATTGTAATGATCTATGTGGTTCAATAAATTATTATTATAATTAATGTTTTTTAACGTGTGTGAAAATATCTCACTCATTACAACCTGAAGCAAGCCACCCGATTTTTACGAATGAGTCCATAGATCCGCATGAACCCGGGCATGTAATAGGGAATATGATCTCATATACCATTAGCCTCAAGGAATCATTAGACCAATTAGTAACCTATTTGCGGAGGAGTATTACGGTCACGTTAAAAAGGATCTTTAATAAAGTCCTTGCAGTAAAAACATTAATTTGTGTTAAGTGTTTTGAGGTATTGGTTAGCTTGGTTTCTTTCCATGTTCAGGATTATAATATTTTATTTTTGACCCGTGAGTTTTGTGTGTAACGCACTGTGTGGCCCGCCGCGCAGTGCCGATCTCCGAGAGTGCCTCTGGCGTCGCCGTTGCTTCTCTAGCGAGAGAGACTCCATCTTGTTAGAGCCTGGATTAGCGAAGCCGTTGCTGCGTGACTCTGGAATAGCAGCGTCTCTTCGGCACCGCGAGGCAACGAAACCCAACGCAAAGCAAAAGGCAGGAAATTCTCGCGGAAATGACAATACAAGAACGCAATCGGGGACAGCAGGGTTCGAAAGAGAATTCCACAGCGGAACTACACGAATAAGAAGAGGAAAAGCACGAAGAATTTTGTTCCGAGAATAATAGTTCTAATTTTATTCATTAACATTTCCTAGAATTTTATTCCTCTCAATTCAGGCTCCTGCGCATAGAAACATGAAATACAATGTCACGAATAGAAAACGAATATTCTTTTGACTTAGGAGGTGTGCGACAACTTACAAAGAAACGCTCGTAAAAACATTATTTTCTTCGGTCGGTTTGTTTTGAACATATTCACGTGGGAATTTGCGTTAAAGCTACACTGTTACAGAATCCGGATGCAGAAATCTTTCCGACAATTCTTACAAAAGATATGGAACAAGTGATGGAGGTAGAGTACGTATCTTGTAACTTGAAAACTGTTACAACAAATTTCAGCAACAGTTTTTGTTAAATATGCTTTGTATAGTTCTTGTGTTTTTGAAGCATTATTTTATCCCATTCTGCATTTATTTCACATTTTAATATTCTGAGCTACCTCGAATGCACAATTACCTGTATTTTATTAATATTCCGTACAACGTCTCTGATCTTGAGTCTTCATCAATTAAATAAACAAATAAATTAACTTAACTGTCAGTTAGCAGTAATTACTAATATAAACAAATTGAAACATGACAGTTTATTTTTCATTATTTCTCATTTTGAATCTGAGTTGAGATTTTGATACAAGTGAAATAATTTACTTCGCTCATCAGCGAAATAGGTTAAGAAATATAAAATAATCTCTCATTAATAGACAAATTAGTCAATGGAAAAGAACTGTAGGAATAAATCTGAAATTTGAAGTGTCTTTCTTTAGAATTGTTAATTAATATTCAACAACCCTTTTCCATTTACTTATCTATAAATTTAGAATATTTTCGAATACCCCTAATACGACGATTTGAGAATAATAATTTATATTATCAATGGCAGGATTTCAGTATTTCTTGTGGAGAGGGGAGTGGATAGATAAAGAACAGTTACATGTATTACAACTACTAAATATTTTACTTCGAACATAATTCCGAAGTATTTTAAAGTATGCTTACAATTTGAAGAAAAAAAAATTACTAACACGTAGTACTAATAATCAAATACTTACTAACATGGAACTCACATGTCCATCTCATGTTTTATTAAATCCATCAATAACTTTTTCGGCGTTTACATTTATGCGTCATTCTGAATTTGATACCACAATGTAGGAAGGATGTCTTGAAATATTGTAATATTTCTACTATTAGTTTCTAAAAGTGAAAATGAGGTTGCTTAATAAACTCATAAAATAGGAGTAGAAAAGAAATAATCGATTATACCCAATCTGTAAGTAGAACTAAAAATATACAATCGAGATGTTTAATTCAAATCCAATCACTGGTCCGCACAAATAATAGTAAAGAGTTCTCATTAAGATACTATCAGTGCTGAGAGTTAAGAAGTTGGGAATTTTCGAGACGAAGTGCGTTACATTCAGAACACTTTTATTCGTGAGAAAAAGTTGCTATTAATATCTTAAGAGCGAAGGAAAAGTTCGATGAAAAGTTTCATAGAGTTATCCTAGTGCATCATAAACTGAAAAACTATTAATGAACAAGTACTATAAAATAAATTAAGTTGAAGTAATTATCTAAAATGTTTTAAAATTCGACAAGGAGAGGAGAAATTGACAGTAAATTGAAACTTGATCTTTTGTTCTAATTGAAGATATTTTGTTTATCATAGTTGTTTATCTAAATAAATTTATTGTTAAAAAAGCAGTTACAAACTGCGTATGACCACGTTCAGGACAATAAACTAATTTATTCTCCGGAAGCTAGCAAGGGACCATTCCATCAATTACGATCAAGGGCCGTAAGGCAGAGGCTGATTTAATATTTTAGCATATTCCTAAGATTAGAATTAAAAAAGTTAGTTAGGTGGTATAATATCAACAGAAGCACAACAAATGTTTTTAATAAAACAAAATAAAGTTATTTCACAATTATGTGTTATTATTAAACTATAGATAGTTCGGAAAAAAAATTTATAATCGTAACTATTTAATTAACTCTAAATTAGATATTCATTATTACAATAGATCGTCGCCCCTGAGCAAGAGCATAGAGAGCCTGTGTATGAAATCCGCCTTTACCTTAAGGAAAACCGGAGAAAACCCTCGGCTAGGATGGGGCTATTGAATTGGTGTACACAACCGTGCCCAGGTTGAGTACATATGTGACTAAACTTGTATGAATAATAAGACAATACTTCACGGAGAAAAATGAAATAGCTCATCAGACTACTTTTTTATAGTTGAAGCCTAGGAAGTTACAGGAAGTAAGGGAGTATATATAATTTGTTCATATATAATTTTCGTGTTACACAAGTGTCCGGCTCCTTAGATCATTAAAAGAACTACTTAACAGACTGTGGTCGCACTTCTTCTTATATAAAGTTACACACTTGTAAAATATCGTAATCTTACCTTTTATATGGGACATTCTATGTGAGATCTACAGTGACATCTCGGGATCGGTGTATGAGCCCGAGAGCACCCTCTCTCTATGTCCGTCCCGTGTCGGAGGCTGCCGACTCGGCCACCCTGCCCGCCCAACCGATTGTTGAACTTTGTGTTTCCAAAGGAGAAAAATTTAGTAGGAAGGTATGTCAAGCTACCACCTGTTTGATCGAATGTTGGAAGCCTTGCTTGGCTTATAATGAGAGTAAGGTCTCTTGAAAGCTACTTGACCGCAAGGTAAAACGCATTGAAGTAATGTGTAAAAGCGTGATTAATATAATTGCCTAGGTTGGTTAGGAAATTTCGTCAAATTCGAGTTAAACACGAATTGTGACATTTATTTAATAATAATTGTCACCTTCCTTGTGAGTCTCCACTACTGCGATATTTGGAGAGAAAAAAATTTCTTAAACGGGATTTAATATAGATAAAGAAAATATGATGAGAGTTTAACAGTACTGTGTGGATTAGGAAATAATTTTATTTCAAGTTTTGGTACAAGAAAATACTGCAGATGTAATTTTCTGAAAACTTACTTAATCATGCTACATTTCTAAAATATTAATGTGTCGTGCTATTATTGTGTTAAATAATGTTTTTGAAAACTATTATTTGAGGTGCTTATTTTTGTTCATACAAAAGAAGTAGGCCTACGAACATGGATGTTAGGAATACTTAAATGTGAAATTAAACTATGAGCTAATTGTAAATATTATGTATTATTCACAAATGATTACTACCGGATCTGGTAGTCTTGAAATAAGTTGATTTCAGTTGCATAAAAACGCAGTTAGATCCTTGTGACATTATTTGTTGAGTTCTTATCCGACAAACATCATCCCAAGTCAGATCAAGGTGTAGATCTCAGTTAATAAAGCCTTCAGCAAACTTCAACTCAGTTTTGATGATTTTGTTAGATTGAACATGATGAAATCAAGGTCTCGGTTACTACAAAGTTGAGGGAATGTGCACTACAAGATACAAAAAGTGCTTGTGGACGTATATTAAAAATTCTTCTCTGAACTCTTACAGCCATTGTCATTACCTTGTCCTCACATAGTGTTGAATTCATTTTCTAGATTTGAATGAGAAGTGTATTTGTGAGAACATCTTCTGTTTTACCATGGAATAAATTCCTGAAAATAGTCTTAAACACAGGATTTTTTTTCCTAACAATCTAAGGTGTATATGTCCACTGAAGGAGAACAAGAATAATTTTTTATTTTCAAATAAAACCCAATTGAATTGAACGGAATAATATGTCAATTTATGTATATCTGTAATAAGTTTTTATTTTTTTAACGAAGCAATGCTATTAAATAATTTTCAATTTTTTGTGAGGATTTATAAATTTACCAATGTATAGATGTCTGTAATAAATATAAAAGAACAGTAAGTATTTTGTTTTTCATTTCCTAAGCAATAATTTTCGGTCTCACGACGATATAGGCGTATGCACGTGCTGGCGATATACGAGGCATCACGTATGTTAGGCATCACGTCTACTTGCCGAGCTGTTCCGTGCACGGAAAAGTAGCCTTCCGTACTTGTGGGCGCTGTCTCTCGGTCAACTACGAAAAGTAGACGTGCTGACTACGGAAGTAAATGGTCAAAAACCATCCACGTAAAAGTAGTCGGCACGACTACTTCGTAGTTGGAGTGACTATTTTTCTCCGTGTAGCATACAGGAAAGTAGTTTTGAAATTTAGTCAGTCGTTTTCAAATAATAGAGCAATGACGTGGTAAAGCATAAGTCGAATTGACGTATTTAGTTTTAAAATAATATCGTCGTTGATAATTGTGGGAACGTGGTAAGACGGTCGTATGTAATGCAGAATGTTTATCGATGTCTCTGGATTAGCGCTTGTCACCTGCTGCTGTTCGACTTGCAGTGGTGGCGTGGCTGTGTGGGACGGAGAGGAGGGCTGGGGGTGGACTAGGTCTCGTCGCGACCAGCGTCATCCCTGCACACACAGCGCATATATCCTATTGTGATCCGTAGGAATATTTATACCGGTGGCAGCGGGCGGCAGCCGTGTTGGTTTTTCATTTCCGCTCGCGTGACGGTGACGCGTCGGGTGGATGGAAGGGGGAGGGGTGAAACTCCCAAAGGGGTGGAGGGTGGAGGGAGGTAGGAGTCAAAAGTTTGATGGGAGAGAATTTCTATGACGTGGGAGAGTAGAAATAGATTGGGTGACAAGTGCGAGGCTTATGGCATGGTAAACATCATTGAGTGAATCGACAAAAATGTGTGTTGTGATTGAAACGAATAGTGGGAGTGAATGTTGCGTGGGAGTGCAATGGTTATAACTGAAAATGTGGGAGAGAAAACTGCTTGTTGAGAAGGCTGAGGAAAGTGAAAGATTAAAGAGGGATACAGACCCGTAGCCAGAATGTTTTTGGGAGATGGGGAGACTTTTCGCCAACAAAATCATTTACTAATTTTTTTTAAAAAAATTCAATTGTTTATATCACTTATTAAAAAATAGTAAATTTGTTTCTTTTCAAATGAAGTGTTTTTTTACCATATATAATTATTTCGGTGGAATGGGAGGGAGTGGCAGAGCACTATGCCTGGTGGCAGACAATAAACGCTCATATAGCAACCTGGTTTACAGCTTTGTGCAGTCAGCGTTCACCAGCGGATGAAATGAACAATGTTGTTTTAAATTTAAAATCGCATCGCAATAAAATTTTGGCGTTGGTCATCCGTGCTTACTGGAACTAACCATCATCGCCATGATGATATAATATAGGTCACTCTCAGCAAAACGTACATCTGGACCTTTAAGAGCTATTTGACTCGTTCATTTGCCTCCAATGTTAAATTTGTTATTTCATCTTTCATGTATTCTCACACATTAGAGTATTTAAAAAATGGATTTATTATTTCAGCATGCAGTTTTGAAAGTCAAATCAAAAATGTAATTGGGTCACTTTGTTCCCGGTCTAACCATAGCTATGTAGACTTCTTGCACGAATTTTTTAAGAATTTTATCATATTTTTTGAAATAAACACAAGCAAACCAATTGCTCCTTATGTTTCGTTCGACTTGGCCTTATTCCTACCAGTAAGTTTTTGGTGGGAAAACATAATTACTCTGCACCCAAACTTGCCTTGTAGCACGTAATTTGAGTATTTGTAAATGGGAAGTGTAGCGTGGGTGTATTGAAGATTGTCTACATAGAGCGATAGGAGGTAGGAGTTGGAAGGTAGGTTATTGTTAATAGGTGGGTCGCCTAGATGGGTTTACCAACAACTTAGCCCACGTGGAGGGGTTAGTAGAAGTAGTTAGTAATAATTATTGATACTAGCAGGCGGATGGATGGTTCACCTTTCAGTAATCACAATTATATGAACTGGGACATGTGTGAAAAGCTACAAATTTTTCTGGTCCCACCGGGAATTGAACCCGGGGTGACTTGGTGAAGAGCAAGAACGCTACCACCTCAGCTACCAGAGTAGTATGTAATGAATAGTTCCCACAATCGCTGACTCGTGAATGCGACTCAGCCGTATTTTCATTTTGTCTCGCTCCGATGTTTGTCAATGTTTGTACACTTCATTTGCTCTTCCATTACGCGGCACCGCTTCATCTTAAGAGATGCTAACGTCGTAATCCGCGCTCATAATTGGGGCTGTTGCGCCGCTGCTGCGTGGTGGACGCGGAGCGGAAAACGAGCGCCGCTTGATGCGCTACTGCTTGCGCAGAAGGACACGCGCCCTACGATCTCCTTGAACGATCGCTTCACGGCCCTGAGGTGATGGTCGTTGTCCTCTCGTTGAGGGTGCGCCGGCAATCTGAGGAAGGGACAGTTCCGCCCCTCGGAGGAAATGAAGAATTAATGTGTGTGCGGCGAAGGATTTGCGAGGGTGATGTATGTCTCGAATACTTTGCTTGATGTAGGTTACTCTGGTGGGTCACACGATGTGATGAAACAGGTTCGGCATTGCTCAGTTTTATTTGTCCAAGGCGAGGAGACTATATACCGGACTAACACTCAAGAGGGGTGCAATGTCTTCAATTCAAACCTCCTCTTATAGTCAACGCTACCAACCGGTCATTACTGTAACTAATTTAAGTGAACGACTTTAAATTTACGAACTTCGTGGGGTACTTTCATAACATCGTGAGGATTATATATTATATATTAACTTGATTGCAAAAATAATTTCGAATATTCTTACCATATCTGTGTCTTCATTAGCTGTTCACGCAATACACGCGACATATTTTTAAATTTGCAATAAAATCTACCTAAAGTATATCTCTTCCAAGTCCAATGTATACTTTTGCACGTCACTCTGAGCGTCCAACATAGTAGACTCTTTGCTTCCATCTTCTAACACGTTAAATTAACTACAACAATCCTCACCGAATGCTGCTGAATTCCAACACAAAGTTTGAACTGATGGCGTCACTTACAAAACCTACCAAAATTCCGGAAGTGCACCTCCTGTCTTACCACTTCTCTTCATATTATACCCTCATGCGAGGTTGTGTATATTCAAAATGACAGGTAAAACATAATAAGGTATCATTTCATAACAAGAGATGACGTAAGAACTCAGCTATTAAGTAGACTGTTTCTTTTACGGATTGATTATGGACATTCCAGAATAAATGAAGAAGATGTGATCCCGAGTAACAAAACTCCTGCTCCTGCCATTATATACACGAAATCGTAGTCTTAAAGGGGTATATTATTTAAAAAGTGAACATATATTTTGTCACTGGTTGAAGTAACTCAGCCCAGACGTGTGCTTCATCTTATCATTTACCTTTCGCGGAATGGTGATGTGCTGATTTATTAGGATTAGTTGTACTGTCTCCTTGGCGTTATTAGAATATCAGAATTAAATATATTAGAATATTCGTACTCGATGAAATTGATGTTATTTCGTGTCTTTTTGAGGTCCGCCTGATAACACACATCCCAATTAATCCACTCCGGTGTGAGAAATAGTTAAGGTAAGTTGCACCTCCACGTCAATTATCCGCATGGAACATCGTGTGTGTGTGCGGACACTATCTCACGCACGAGGAGAGAAGAACCCGGAACGAATCGCTTTAGCTACGACGGAGTCGGTGGCGTCTCAATCACGCGCTTCGCGGCTGATGGATGTCGAGGACGACGGCGGCGACACGACCGAAGAGGGCTGGGGACGGAAATGTATAGAGGCGGCAATTGCGCGGAACCCGACGCGCCTCGTTACAATCGTCAGCACGCGCTTCCTCTCCCCTCCGCCCTCCGTCGCTTCACCCCCTTCCGTGACACGAGATGTACATTTGGAGCATTGTCAGATCCACGTTCTTCGTCTCCTCTTAAGGGATCCTTCGAAAGATCCTGCACTGAAAGTCAAGTAACTTTACTCAGAGAAAATGTGACGTAAGAGGAAAGCGCATGAAAGGGGAACTAAGCACTGTGTTTATTAATTTACGGAAACGTAGGGGCAGTATATTAGGTTACAGTCCTCAACGTGGTCATCGGCAGTTTGTAACTGCTCTCTTCAGAATTAAGCAGTTATTTATTTATAGCCTGTCTAACTGTATTGATGTCAGTGTAACCGACGCTTTTACTTCGCCATCGTCCGTATTAAGAGTACCTCGCGGTATGTTGCCAATACAATAGTATATTTTAACGTAAATATTTCGCCAACGTCCCCCACATCAATACAATTCACTCGTTCTTGTGGCGCGATGCTGTCATTTCTGCATGGAGTTTGTGAAATGAATGTTACCTTGAGTCTTCTTGGTTTCTATTCGTGACTTATATTTTTTACAGAAAATGGTCGCTTTTGTGAGACCTGTTAATATTTTATTTATTAGGTTTGCTTCGTAGAAGTTGGCAATTTGTGTTAGTCAGCCGTATTGCTTTAGTTTCGGTAAAGACAGGACGATAGAAAATGAAAAGTACGAGAACCATTCGACAATAATCCAAGTAAATTCTGATTAAGGGATATTACGAATATAATGTGAGAGCAATTCCACGCGTGTGGGACAGGGTTGTTTAAAGTGTCTGTGTTTCTGTTAAATCATTTCCAGATTTTGCTACAATACCGGCTACAAGAGACTGGACCACCGTCTCGATACAACATCCCATCCCAATTCTAGATTCCCCCCTATATTCACGTCTCCCGTTCCAAATGCATTAACCCCCTCCCCTTCCCTGTGCAGCGGCAACTGCGTATAACGCCTCCCTCCGACGCCTGCATCGCTAACACGTCGCACGGCCGCGTGCCGCACGTCGCGGATAGGCGTGTAATGGGATTTTGAAATTGCTCTGTTTGCTTGGAGCGGTCTGCAGGGGGTCGGCGCTGCGCTGGGGATCTGAGGACACTCCATACAACACTTCCCGAACGATGCGGTGTGCTGAAGATCTCACGGTGGAAGTGAAACTTATTATTTTATTTATTTCTAATTTTAATACGAGGTGAGCTTTAGGCTCTTTCACCGAACCACATGATTTGAAGAAGGAATCGGGAAGGAGGGATCATGGTGTACTAGGGAATTCTAACGCAAAATGTAAAATTAGAAACCACATATTCTTCTCCATATAAACTAATAAATCGTTTAATCGTGATTAGTTTTTAAATAAGTTACGGGAAAATGTTAAAATTATTTAATTTTTTCTATACAATATGTACTAAGAATTTAAATCGATGAAATTAACAACAATTTAAATATTTAGAACGACCTTGTAAGTAGACTAAATTTTTATAAATGCTCAAGAGATTTCAAGAGATGTTTTCATCAGGTGGTGTTTTAATTTTGTTATTAAGATGCATTTCTTTAATTTTTTATGTACTATTTTATTAATAAAAATTTAGTCTACTTACAAGGCGTTCTAAATATTTGAACGGGAATACGATAGTAGACGAGAAACAACAGCCCTCAGAAGATGAAGTGCATTATATTTCATTGCTGTATTGTTTTGTCATGCATTATCGTTGCCCAATTGTGGATGCTTGTGCAGCAACATTATTTGTTTCATTACAAAAATTTTGCATAGCGTTCCTGCGAGCTGTTGTATACAATATTCCCAAGGAAGTTACTTCTGCGCGTGATCAGAAGTTAGTGGTACTTGTACGCTCCTAGCGTAGTACTAGCGTACAACACCTCAGATTGCGTATGATGTTAGTGGACACTGGTGAGAGAGATCATGGAGGATTCCAGTCTGGATTTGAGGTTATGATGCTATCTGAGAGGGTGTGAGAGAGATTTGTTGGTTGTGTGTGCCGTATGAGTATATGCTGGTGCACTCAAAGTACAGTTTACTTGTGTACTCTTGAATACAAGTACATTGTTTGGTTTTGCAGTTGTTAGTACGGTCTGAGTCAAAGATGCGCCGTGTAAAAGTACATCGATTGCACTAGTTATTTCCATGTGCGTTATGCAGTTAGCGTCATCAATGTAACGTGTACGCTACGAAACGTGTACGTTACGCAAAATCTCTCTATTTTTGCCTCTGACGGTGCCAGTCACTTCCGGGATATTCGACTCGAGAAATGAATTTTTTTTCGGATCGTGTTGCTCAGAAATGCAGACGCGAACTGCAAGTTTTCGTCATATTATTTCGAAGTTGTCGGAAATAAAACCTCTTGTTGTTCCCACCATCACGTACCTCTAAAATATAACTCTGGGATCTAAATTAGGATAATCGTGGAGTATACATAGAGTCAATGTCATTATTCTCCAAAAGCAGCCGTGCACTTCAAATGACAAAAGCTTTATATATTACTTTAGTTTTATAGGCTTTGCATGGGCAAATGGAATTATTGTAGACATCATTTAAATGGATCTTGATCTGAGAACTTTAACGTAATGAACAAGTGTGCTCGATTAATTTCGTATAGTAACTTGTCACGATTGGTTAGCTTTGCGTAATCCCCCGTGAACGTGATCCTTCTTCAGGAGAGCACCGCCATTACGCGATAAACGCTGCTCACTTGTTGGTTGTACAGCTTTCAGCTTTGCATAAACGCCGCTTGACTTCGTGGCTGAGTCAATGGAGAACAGCTGCATGGCGAGCCCCGTTCATTTCTTAGCCGAATCCGCTTACGTACCCCCTCCCCTCCCTCGCGCTGTCTGGAGACCAAGGGTTAGGATGGAAGGACGCTGACGGGTTTTTAATTTCTCTTGGAACAGGAATGGGAAAACATTAAAATTAAGAAAAGGTTCTATTACAGTAAACAATTTGTTTAACTTTTAATAATAAAAACATTTTATTAACTTTTACTGTGTTTTCGCTTACCGAAAAATCACTTCCTCTGAAAGAACGCCCAAAAATTGTTGAAATACATTACCAATCGTTAAACTTCACAGCTAATGAAAAACACATTCGTTCAAAAAATGGAGGAATGTATACGAAAAAGTCCACAAAACAATAGCCCAAATGTGCTATAAAAATGCAAATAAGTAGCTGTAAAAAATGTATTGAAGTTGAGTTTTTGTAGATTCTACTTTTACCAGGATGTAATGTAAATACATGTCGATGTATTTCTTATGTGGTATATTATTTATATTCGTCTGTAACCTAGTTCAAATAAGTCAACATAAATTAATCCAATAAAGAGAAAAACCACAAAACTTTTCAGTCAAAATCTAGATTATGGAAAAATAGTTTTAACCACACCGCCGAAGAAACTTAGGTTCCCCGCACCGTTTCAGGGAAGTCAGTGGTTCCAATTTCGTTTGATATAAATTTGTGCAAATTGTTTAATTTTTATCCACGTCTGCTAATGAAAGTTCCAAAAAAATCTGATATAAGAAAACATTAGATTCTACCGTAAATACGAAATGTAAACAACATTCGCTCATAGTTGCAATCACTGAGGACTGTCGGAGAGTATTTTAAAAACCACTTTTCCGGAATTAGCGACCACTAAAACGGATATTTTCGACCAAATCCACATTCAATTTTTTTTCCGATTGCAATACGTTTTCTACTTCATACGTATATGAGAAGTATAACATAATAACATGGTATGTTTAAATGTTCATTAATAGTTTTACAGTTTACGACGCATTAGGATAACTCTTTGAAACATTTTCACTGTTCGAATCAATTACGCTATCTTCGCTCTTAACAAATTCATTGCGACTGTTTCTTTACATAAAAGATTGTTCTGAATCTGAAGCAGTTCGTATTGAAAATACCTGAATTTACAATACTCAGTACTGATAAAGTCTTCGACGGAACTCATTAATTACTGTAACTTGATTTACGTGTCGCGTTTCACTTTATGAGAACACACTTTTTGACATATGACACAGCGTCCTGTGTTCTAGAAGACAATGTCTGACAGCTGCAAGTATCGTCGTGTGACTTTGTCCGTGGTGTTTTGCATCAGTTGCCCGTTGCGATGCACTGCGAGCAGACTCACCTCCGGATATCTAGTGATACTCGGATATATTCAAGAACAGTAGATACGGAGTATGTTGAAAAATGTATTCACCTGCAACGTACTCAACGTTGGGAAACATATTATTTACAAAGTGTGCTGCCATCTAAGAGATACGAATCGTTGCTAAAAACCCTTCTACCCCCGTCAGTGAACACGCTGGCTGCGAAAGAACTTTGGAGAGAATGACACAAATTGCATCCCGGTGACGTCACAGTCTTGATAGTACTTCTTTGATGATATAAATGAATCGTTGGTATTCTTTACCTTCCTTCCAAGTTAAGGCCACTTACCTGCCTAAGGGAGAAAAGTGTTTCTTAGACCTATATATAANACCTTCCTTCCAAGTTAAGGCCACTTACCTGCCTAAGGGAGAAAAGTGTTTCTTAGACCTATATATATTTTTTTTTTGTTAAGGAAATTCTTTTCGAACTTTCTGAACAGGTTAACCCAACGCAAAAAATTTACAATAGTGGTTATTATTTAAACAGGAAAGTTTTTGGTTTTACCGGGACACACTGGAGCTTCAAACTCACAAAACGTTCATTTAATAACTTAATATTTTGTCGGTGTTTGTGTTCGACGAAGTATACCACTCGGAGGGAGACTTAATTTTTGAGGTGAAAATACAGGTTATCATTATTCCCAAGTACTATAACCCATGAGAAAACCCCTTATCATTGCATGTGACGGCTATAAATCCTGTTCCTCCATTGCACTAGAGACTAAAGCTTCTCATTATTTCGTCGATACCGCATGGACAACCCTCTTTTAATTTGCTTGCGCATGCATAGGGTTAGGGGTGGGGGACAACATAGTCGTGCATGCGTGTGTGCTATGAATACGCAAAGAGGGAAGGGTGGGTGTCAGTAGCAAGTGCGAAAGCTCCTGCTTGATCCATGAGTCAGTGCATCCGACCCTCGTCTATATATTCCCTCCGCGCTCCCCTCCTGTCTGTCCGTCCGTCGCCTGCCTTTGCATTATTATGTAGATGGCGACGGGGATAAAGAGATTACAAGCGGAAATAAAACGGGAGCATATAAATACATCGGCGAACCTCAATATGTTCCATTTATCTTGATCATTCCGCGGCACCACCTCGCTTCCTCTGATTTTGATGACTGTCCTGCGCGAAAAAGAGTAAGAAAATAGACATCTTCGGTAAAGAGTCTTCCATATCTCCCTCCATATCATAACTATGTTTTTTTTTCAGAAACTAATTCGGTTTAAAGTAAAAAGCGCATTAATAATAATAATAGTAACAAATAATAGTAATAGGGTGTGAAACTAAGTTCCTTGATTATTTGTGAATCCAGTACGTGAATTTATGAGCGACGAATTATGATTACGATCGACTTCAGTTTAATGAAATTTCGAACAAATATGTCACTGAGAAGAGTATAAAGTTCACCTTATTGTTTTGACGTTGTCTGAACGGAAATGTTAATCCATCGATTATAGGATTCACCGTTCAAAAATCCCTGTATTACCGCGAGCAAAGCCTCGGGGGCTCAGCTAGCACATATGAAATTTTGTCCTTTTACATCCTTTCTTTCCAAATTCGCAAAGCAACTACACCATGAAGAGCCACTATTTAAATTATTTGTCAGCAAAAATATCGTAAGATAGTGTTAAGATGACCAAATTTTTAATATTTCAAGGTACGTGTGCACGGTCTCTATGCAATTAAGTTTTAAGTTCTGCTGCATTTGGATATTTATCTTCGCACTACGGCTATATTACAATATGTGGCGGACATAGGTTACTTCGAGGAGCGAATCAGGACAGCAAAGTCTCGCAACATGTTTTAAAATTTGTGAAGCTTCCAGTTATAAATATTTCTAATTGCTAAATAAATCCAAGAATATTGCAAGAAATATTAATTCTTCAAAAAGTTTTTGGATATGTTTATTTCTAAAATAAAATGTAAAAAAGCGGTAATTTTCTCTACTATTAATATTGAAAGCAGTCTCTACCTTAACGTATTAAAATCATAAGATAAAGTATCCTATGTCTTATAATAGTAAATTAAATGGTCCTACGCTGTCGATCTATCTTCAATTCTCGCCTTCTTTCCTTTGATACACTCATCCAACGGCTTCAATCACTCCTAATCTTCCTGAATAAAAAAATCAGCCTTCCGTCCATATATTACACCATGCGCTGTCAGAAAAACTATGATCCAATTCGATTTGCGAATAGAAGTCTGCTAGCACGTATAGGAAACTAGAATTAACATCCCCCATCGTCTGTTTATGAATCGTGTCTAAAAAATTTATGCCTAGTAATTGCAGGCTTTAAAATGTTGAAACGTAATTTGTGAAAAATATTGTTTGTTTTGTGGTACAGTTAATTTATTTTGTAAACGGAAATTCTGTTGTGAACTATTAGAGACCGCTCATGACCTGCGTTGTTAAAAACATTAATAAAACGTAAACAAAAAAATTGAGTGAGTGTGTAAAAAACCGTTTTTTTATTATTTATAATAACTGTGAGAAATTAAAGAACGTTCAGTATGAATTGTATTTTATTGATGAATGTTATCCGTTATTACATTTCAGTTCAGTTTTTGTTTAAAAAAAAAGTGTAAATCAAACATTTGCTTTTTTATTGGAAGCTTTTGTAGTATTTTTGTTCCTTGTTTATATAATCGAAAACGTCTTTTATCCCTGGCATTATTCAAATTTACTAATGTTTTTATTTCCTGAACAGCTTCTTCAAATATTGGGTTCAGTGAAGGTGAATGTGTTTCAATCTATCATGTTTGAAAAAATTGCATTTGAAATTCTTTAAAAATGATATTTTTTAAAATTAAAATTCACACTCACAAACCTCATCAATTTGGAGTTTTTGCGAGAAGTGTTAGAGAATAAAAGTTCGACAATTCTTTTTCTGTTGATTTTGAGTCCCGGGTTATTGCGGATTCTGGGGATTGCAACGTATGTAACGGGTGGTCTCATTACCTGCAGGATTTGAAAATCCACTTGTACACAATCAAGGGCACTCCAATGTGAGTTCAGGAATCTGCGATTAATGCTGCCCATTGATAAGGTAAACATTGTCTCTCCGATCAAAATTCCACAATTTTCTTACGAACAGGTTTGCGTTTCGGAACAAGATTGATCTGACGTTTATTATCCTTTGCTAATGAAATGTGTTTGTTCTTCTAAAAATAGAACATTAATCAAGATATAAATGAAAGAGGTTATCAAATAAACAATAATAATATATTTGAAATAGGAGGGAACGTTAAGCTTGATTAGATTGTTTATTCATGAATAATAATACTTCAAGTATCATAATATTAATAAATTTCCAAAAAAAACTAGAATTAAATTTAACGAGTATACTTGAAATGTTCGTTATATTAGTAAAAAGAAGTGTATTTTATTTGGGATATTTTTTCTCCAGAGGTGTTCGTATTAGTTAAATAAATTGATGGATGACGCTCGCTTCCGGAGATTTAGTCTTCTTCCTGGATACGCGCAATTTGTAACTGCTTTCTTTGACAATCAGTTTTTTTTAAATCGGGGAAATAATTTTTTTTTGTATGGCTTCTTCGTTCTTGTTTTCTCGTCAGTCTGTATATCCTAGTTTTAAGTTAAAATTTCGCGGGAGGTATAATATAAGAAAAGTAGAGCTATGTTCCAGGGTGATTTGTGAATGTATAAGAAAATAATACATGTAATGGAAAAACCGTTTGTTTGTAATAATGATTCGTCTTGGATCAATAGTTTCAAAAAGAAAATATTTATGAAATATTTAAACACATGTTATCATATATTTGTTGAGAAATATTTGATATTATGTTGTTAACTTTAATATTGGTGATTATTATTTTGGAATACACGTTTCATAGACTCAAATGTTATAAAAAATTTGTTTCACCGAGCAATAAACATTGTGAAGTTCTTTAACAAAACTCCACTCCGAAATCATTCAAAATCTGCTGAATTTTTTATCACAGCTCTGTTACTCATTGCGAATGTGGAATATATCATCAAGTAATATGTCATTACACAAATGATGCGATGTAGTATAAGTACATTTACATCAGAGCGACCGTACTTCTCTTCGTTGAAATTTATACGTGTATATATCAGTGATATGGTGACTTTGAAAAATTATCAAAGAATAGTGATAGAAATGGAGTTGCAGAGCTCAGAAAAGTAATACAAGGTTTTATTAGTTTCTCTTCTCGTTTATAGACAGAACTAGATTGATAGTAATGGATGGCCGGGGATCCATCCCCGGTGGGGTGAGGATTTTTCTTCTCTCCTCAACATCCAGACTGACTCCCAATCTTACTCAGTCTGTTGTAAAATGAGTACCGGGTTTATCCTGGCATCAAACAGGCCGGAGCAAGATGCTCGTCACATCATCTCCTCGTAATGACAAGGCTAAGCAATTACAGAGCTCTACCCTCCGTGAATCCCTTGAGAACCTTCGGGGCTTGTTTGGGGTCATTTTTGACTTTGTTTTTGGCTGACAGTAAATGGAAGATACCAAATATTAATCTTTCATTTTGTTTGAGGAAGCCTTGACTTTCTATTTACACTTTGGTTATGAAATCAATTGAAAGTTATTTATTCTTTGGATCCACAACACGGGTATTTTCTAATTCTAAAAAAGGACTAAAACGATCCTACTTGAAATTGAAACCATGTCGGAGAGCTTTTTCGTCCCACAACTCTTTTATTGAGTGAAATTCGTCGAAATCGTGCCCACATTCTAAGTACACCGAAGAGACTGAAGTTGCAAAACATTCAAATCGAAACGGAAGATCGCAAGAGACAACGATGCTTCCTGGCCTCCACCAGTGCTCCACATCCCCCCGTCCCACCACCTCTTCGACGACAAGGGGAAGATTCCCCTTTGGAAAAGCACAGATTCCGTCTGTCCCCTCGGTGCGAGGACACACATGGTTTCCCACATAAAAGAATAATGATGAGCCGCAGGCGATATATGTTTATATAGGGCTAAATGGCTTCTATTACGCGCGCTGACGTTCTTATTACCCTCCGGAGCCCCTTGCTCCTGCCGTCGTCTGCTGGTGGCAATGAGGAAGCTGTCGTGGGATTCTGTATCAAGAGTCTTACATTTGCTTTATATGAGCAGTTCTTCATATATTTCTCACAATGGTTCACATAAAAGTTCTAAAATTTCAAAATTGTTATATCAAATATATATAAAGACAATGCTTATAAGTTCGTCCGCTACGCTATTATGTACTATTTGACACAGTTATATCAAACTTAGTGAAATGGTGTGAGAGTTTTGTGTCCAAATGGAATTCCAATCCCAATAAGATAAAAAGCGTTTTTTATTCATACCTGATCGTCCAGACTGACTCTCAGACCAACAATTTGTAGTATAGTTGTCTATGCCATGAAATGGGCATCAGGTCCACCCAAGAGTCTATATCGCGTTGTAGATTACACGGGTTGTCTTCATGCTATTACAGTTGCTAGGTTTTCGTAAAAAACCTAAAAAATTGTTTCTTTATTATAAAAATCAAGCGTATTACTTATCGTGCGTGGGTTTTTAGAAGAATGCCAATTGAATAACTGCTATATACTTTTTAAAGGATTTTTTTGTAAATACTTTACTCCTGTAATTCAATTATTGATCAATTGTCACAAATGACAAATCACTACGAAGATATATTTGTCAGATATATGAGCGTAATCTTGCGTATTAACTCTGCAATATTTCTTTCGCAAATTGTTTTAACTCAAATTGAATTTAAAGTGTAGCATGTTCATAAACTGCCTCCCAGATGACGCGAATCATGGTTCGTTGAACTTCGATGACGTACACGATTATTATAAAGTTGACCATTTTATTTACAAAAGCTCAATACCGGGTAACTATGGTATAGGTCATTTAGATAGTGCAGTGAATCCACTGGTTTGCACTCTCATGTTTTTATAATTGCGAAATATTGGCACGGGTCGACTTATAATATTTACTTTTGAATAATTTGTTACAATTAATCTTTCAATATTTCATGGAACTGACAGTGTTATCGTCAGCTCAGTACACAATGTTCAATTACGTAATATTCCATCTACAGTATACGGGGAAATAAATACGAATCTGATTTTCTCAACAAAATTTTAAGTTGAAACTATGACTGTTAATAAGAAAATTATTTTCCGGGCTAAGCTGCCGTCGATAAGTAATCGGGTGACCACATCTACGTGACCCGGAAAATAATTTTCTTATTAATCATTGTGACCGTGAAAGCTGTCATTCATTTATATGACATTTTGTTGTGGGAAGAATAAACGTATCTTATGTTTGTTAAAGTTTACTAAATGCCAACGGTTGTAGCAACATCTTAGGACTTACGAATAGTTATAATGTCATTGTACGGGAGTACACAATCTTCTGTGATGATGAACCTTAATAAATAAAGACGCAGATAGTTCTTCTTTAGCTGTCGTGCATAAAAAGTGAAACATTTCATTTTAAGCCGTTAACGTAGGACTGAAGGGTCTACCTTTCTTTTTCATTTAACTGGGACCTCACTACATAAGCGAAGTAATATTTTTATAATTTGGTAAAGATCATTAATTAAAAGTAATTTATTATAAGATGTCCTGTCGCAAATGTCTGCGGTGGTTGATTAGTTGCATATTTGTTATTACCGAATCATTTGGGTCAAGATTACTCATCCCCCCAGGGGACTTACATCCAGTAAGTACGTATTTGTCAAACACGGGGCCCCGAGCTGAGTCTGGCATTACTTCCACTTCCTTGTGTTATGCTCCTTCCTTTCTCTTTCCTGACCTTCCCTGGTCACCTCTTGTTCTTTTTGATCCCGAAGCTAAGGTATCTTTCATTTTTCTCTTTCTTCCTCTTTTCTTAATGATGAATGTAACGTTTTGAGATACGTTGATATTTGAGTTTTGAGTTGTAATTCAGGAGGGTTTTTAGTGGGTATGATTGAGTTGTTCGGCGAGTCCCACACGCGGGTAGAGTCATGTTTGCTCTCCCTAGTGCGTAACTGCATTTTCCCTACCTACACAAGTTTTTAGGGCTCTAATGACTTCGATGTCGACGAGCCGTAAAGCCCCACAAAAAAATACTCATGTGGATTAAAGTGTGTTTGTGCTCAACGCACCCGTGGTATGAATTGTCTAAAAACAAAACAAATTATGTTTATAATGATTTAGGTTCTAAGAAAATCTCATCCATAGGCAATTAATTTATTTTAACTGCATTATTGTTATTTATGATTATGCTATGAAGGAAATATGCTTTATTTCTTTTTTTTTAATTTCTTTAATTGACATTTTGTAATAATGTTCTTGTCATTTTAGTACATTTAGTTTGAAATTAATTTTATTCAATATATAATGAAGAATTATGCATTACAAACTGGAGATTGCCACTACAATGATTTTCTTTTCTTTCTGATAGATTTATTGAAATATTTTACAATTTATTTCTTTACTGTAATTTTGATGGGAAATAACCCATCATTTGAAAAGAAGCACATCTGCACTTTTTGACAAGACTCATTTTCAGCGAATAATAATGCGTTAAGTAAACGTTTATGAATTATAAAAAATAACGCCCTAATAAGAAAAACGTATTTATTTCAAAAAGCAAAGTGTATATCACTATTGAATTTCTAGACACGTGTTATGCAGATGTAATTGTCTGACCAATAACAGAGGAAGAGGACACTGAAAATTTTGGTTGAATTTGTAAAAATCATACAGACTTTATAACCGTATTAATTCTTGAATTATTTCTTAATTTCAGACAATTCTCTGAGTGATGTCACATCTTCAAAGAAAATTTTATTCTGTCTACTCTTTCCTTAACCATTCTTCCAATTTATATCAAAAATTTGAAACGACTTATAGTACATGTGCTGTTTCTGAACTAACTGATTGAAACTTCCTCGAAGTATATGAAAGATTTATAGCCATAACTGATTGTTAATGTAGATCGTAATTGATTTCATGATTTTATATCGACAGCATCTCATATATCTTCACCTAACATGAAGTGTTTATCAAAAATTTATTGCCTATGATCTGTCCTACTACTGTCAGTATTTGCAAAGTCGTTTCGGGATGAGGGAAAAGGGATGTAAATAATACACAAAACACTTGAATGAAATCAACTCGGTTCTTATTATTATTTGGCGTACAGGATATTTATTACTTTATACATTCACAGTGAGAGGACTAGTTTGTATAGTATTGCTCGGGACATGATGGAAGGACCTGGAGGAGACTCCTTTGTGCAGAATCAATTGAAATCCCTGCTGTGTTTTCAAATTTGAGAGAAAAAAAAAAAATACTTTTTGAATTTTCACTTTTTAATAAACGACTATTTTTTGTGGTGTATTACGTAACCAAAACATTGCAACATCGTTATTAGTGATGAAATGTCGTGTAATAAAGTGACTCGATTACGTGTCTACAGCAAACAGCGACTGGCGTCAATGTTTGACACCCGCATGCACAGTGCGTGTTTTTCACGGTGTTTCCAACCCATAAAATGCTCTGTGGGATTAGCAGTTATGATGTTGACGTCTGTGTGAGCAATTCGAATACGTGTTAAGTAAATTATGATAATGCTTTGTAAATCAAAACTGTTATCTGTTGCGAGATGTGTACGTTTATGACATACTTTTTCCATTCAAAACAGAATGTATTTGTTGTAGGTAAATAATTATTACTCTATTTATGTAGATTAGAACAGTTTATTTCGTTCGTGTTTATCTTGGGGTGGCTATATATCAAACGTTTTTTTATTTAAGAAGGGTGAGTAGTGGTTTCTTAGTTACTTTTAGAAACATTTAAATTTTCTGTTTATCATTCTGCAAAGTAAGATTGGTTTCATCGTGTCACCCATAATCACAAAATATACTTTAATATGTCTTCTTTTGTACGAATCCATCATATTCCTTCGTGATACTTTAATTTATTATAAGAGAACGAATCGTATTCATTACTTCTTAAACCTCGTCCTTTTACCACCTCAGGCGTTTAATTAGAAAGATAAATTTTGAATTCGAATTTTTTAAACTCTCGAATTTGAAAACAACTGATGACTAGAAAGGAATAAATATTTATAATACATAAAAGATTAAGGTTCGGGTTATTGTTCCAACTTTTTGGAAATGTACAGTTACTGGAGACATTGCAAGCAGAAACAGAAAGATCTGTGGAATAATATATTTGTACATAATGGACTATACATTTACCATTAAATTATGTGCATTCTAACCCTGTCAGACCATTAGTCTCATAAAAGTAATATCATTAATCTTTGGTCGTATTAAATTTGAAACTCTTAATTAGATTTCAAAAGTAAAGAGACAAGAAAATTCTTCGACTAATATTTCGTGTATTGTGAAGAAGAAAAAATAGTCATGATACCTCGACTTAATAAAGTTCTGCAGGGGTACCAAAAACAAGAAATGGTCGTACAGAGTAAGATTGCACAACTAACAGGGAATAGTAGTGACCCTGCGTACAATACTTTTGACTATAGGAACTTAAAATACAGAAGAATACCTTTTTGATCACGTGACTTGCAATTGTTTTTGTTTCAACAAAAATCTTTCTCAGACTGAAAAGTTGACACTGTATGTATGGACATGCAGGTACGCTGATAAATGTATACACCTAATATGATAGAAATTTCTACTTATATCCTAGCAATTAAATAAGACTGGAAACGTGAACCGTCTTTAGGGTAATCAATATCAATAACACACACACTCACAGCGTTTGGCACGAGAATCGAAACGAAGACCAGAAACACAGTCGAGATATGACACGATGACACTATTGCTATTCTTCATTGAATTTTTTTTTATCCGCTAGATACTTACGTGTATTGGTATTATTTAAATTTTATAATCAAATATCTACATCACTCATTCTTCATTGCAAAAGTTATCGTCCGTTCGCAAACAACCAGGTGACGACGTGTCTTAACAAATGTCTCATGTCAACCGCGAGGGAAATTGCACAGAATACACTCGAAATCAACGCATTCACTTGACTTCTACGTAACGTAGCACCAAGTTCCTGAGAACGTTCTCAGTCTTTCTCTTTTTTACCAGCATATCTCTTCGGAACGCGTTGACACTACAGTTTTTTATTTCAAAAAAATGGAAGCTTCGTACAAAATTTGAATTCACTAGCTTCAAACAGAAATACCTCGCAATTGCAAGAATGTAACTGAACGAGATCACCAATAAATGAGTTAACTGGAAGGAGTGGAAAAAATATTAGCAAAAATTTAAAAGTGGATAAAATTTAAAACTTGATGGAAATGTTGCCTTGGAGTGTGGCTTTGAACCGATGGGTTACAAAGTATTCCGTTGGAGCTTCATGAATTCTGCTTTGATGTATGGAAGAAAAGGGCTCGTCAAACAAGACAATCTACGGATTCGTAAGACGATAATTATTCGAAAACAATTCTTGAATGTCTACTACGAGCGTCAATTCGCTACAGCTTCTTCGGGTGCACTGTTACTTATCTGCTATTCGATGTGCTTGTTCTCTGTACAAAAAGTAAACAACAAGTCCATACTGTTACACACTGTGTACACAAAATGAGTCGCGTCTTGTCCAGCTGACGACTCGTCGAGCGCATTCGGGGATCGGTTCCCAGACCCTCACAATGAAATTTGCGGTGGCTGTTCAGCGCTCCACTCCAGGATTGGAAAGCGAAGATCGCCGAAAACCGACTCTGCTCTTTTGTGGATTCCTTCATTCTCAATGAATGGGTTCGCAGTTTGTCATCAAAGGAATCACAAGGGGAACCGCAATACGGCAGAGTCGGCCGAGGCGTTGTCCTACGCTTTGCAATGTAGATAGTAGAGCCTGGAGTCGAGCGCGTCGTAGGGCAGCCACTCACACAGGGCGGAGTCCGGGGATCGGTCTCCGACTGTCGCCCGCCGCGCCAATGCAAAGACCGCGCCACCGCCACCGCCCGCCGCGCTGAAGGGCCCGAGCTGCTCCACGGAGACGCCGGCGGGGGCGGCGACGGCCTAGGCGTCCTGCAGGCCGCCGCCGCCTCCGCCGCACGGCGTGAGGCGGTGCGCCGTGGCGACGGGGTCGTGCTGGCCGCCTCCGCCGCCGCCACCCCCGCCGGGGCTCATGGACGATCGGCCGGCGGCGGCGGCTGCGTCATCGTCCGCGCGCGCATCCCCGCGCCCGCCGCCGCCGCCCCCGCTCGTGCTCTCGCCGTCACCGCGCCCGCCGCCGCGCACAGCCGCCCCCGCGCCGCTACCGCACTCCGTGAGTAGCAGATCGGCGGCGTGGGGCTTGGTGGCCAAGGCGCCACCCCCGAAGGCTGCAGCGGACACGGGCCCCGCGTGGAGCAACTCCTCATTTCAGACGGACGTGCGGTCGACGGCGGCAGCGCCCGCGTACTGGCACGCCGCCAGCCCCGTCGAGTTTGAGCGCGCCGCCGACGCGGGGCTCACTGGCGCGTACGTGCTCACGAAGCTCGAGTGCTGCTTCGCCTTAAGGCGTAGCGTGGCGATGCTGGAGGACATGGCGGAGCACGGCTCCGTGCCGCGATGGTGGTACATGGAGTAGGGCGCTGGAGGCGCGGCGTAGGGGCACGCGGGGCCTGACACTCCACCTCCGGGGCCCGACACGCCGCTGAGACTCGTCGTCATGGATCCCGGCAGCATGGAGCCCGCGCCCGATGACATGGAGGCCGCGGCGGCCACGGAGCTGGCGGCCGCGCTGTTGAAGCAGTTGACGGGGCTCTGATGGTGGTTGGTGGGCACCACGGTTCCCAGAGGGTTCACCGACCACGGGAAGCTCTTGGTGCCGAGTGGACTGGGCACTTTGGTGGCCCAATTGTTGTAGGAGGAGTAGGAGGAATAGAGGGAGTCTGTGTCTGTGAAGGGTTGCATGAGGCCGTTGAACTGCGAGCCGAAGCCGTTCTTGAAATCTGCGGCGGCAGCGGCGGCTGCGTTCATGGCGTTACGCTCGCGTTTGCGCCATTTGGCGCGTCTATTCTTGAACCACACCTGCAACACACCATCAATGGCACTTGTTACAACAAAACATTTCATACAAGGTTTAAGTATACTTGAAATAGAGTTTAGTTGGGATTCGTCATAAATGGTGTATTGTCCAATATTGTTCCACTCGGGAGCGACTGCGATTTCTCTCTCAACATCCAACGCTGCGCTCGCTTCTAGGATTTCTATGGCTTCTAGTAATCGATTATTAACATTTATAACATTGTGAGACCATTTCAATTTGGAGGAATTGGTCTGATGTTGACAGATTGATGTACAATACAAGAAGTAAAAGATTTCGTTATTCTGTCATTATTTATTGATGCAAAAGGCCTTTTCGACCCATGGCTGTCATCTTCAAGGCTGGGTCCTTTGGCAGGCGGTGGCTGAAATTAAGTTCAATTAAATTTAATAGTGCATATAAATGCATATGTTTGAAGATTTTTTTCGAACTCGGAATATTTATAGGTTAAATTACTACAATTAATCATAATTTAAATGTTTATTATTTTAATATGACATATATGAACGATGTCAGTGGTATTGTTCAACTAACCCAATTTACACTGCACTTTCTTAGTACTAAGTTGAAACATGCGTAACTTGCTTTTTTTTAGTACATTTCAAATATTTTAGTGCTTTTAATTGGATTTTATAACCACATATTTTGGTATTTTAGTGCATATTTTCCGATTTTTTGGTTCACACAGATCCAAACCCTGCTTATAAGTGATGACGAACGAAGATTTGTATACACGTCTCCCAATCATATACCTACGTTTCAGGAGATATCTATACCCAGATGAAAATGTTGACGAGTTGGAAATAAAAAACCGGGGTCGTTCGCAATGATTGTGGAAGTTGACCGCTACGTTCCATAGCATCTTCACAACTTCCATCCATACATGCGTATTGGAACACTTCCCCATAAGAAGCGAAGCAGTCAAAATCCAGGTATGAGACCAGTGCAAGAGATTCCGTGGTCAATTCTCGGCTCGTCAGCATTTTCATCTGCACGTTTTCATCACTATATAAGAGATGTATTTCCAACTATCTGCCGGCAATTTTATTATTAATGACAAGTAAAATTTTCCACGTCCGGAGGAAGATTACTGAAGATGATTGCTGTGCAGTCGGAAGTTAACTCTAAGAATAAATGTATAGTTGGGAGAGTAAGAAAATTAGTTTTCTCTCTAACAACGCCAACAGAACATCACCAATACCATCTATAATTAAAGAATTTTCAATAAAGCTCTGATATAACTGTGGATGAGAAGGTAATAATATAAGAGAAGTGTATCAATAATCATTTCTCCCAACCTAAAATGAAATATACAGGCCTACATATCTTCTAAAATAATTCCCCCCCCCCTCTTAAGTATCATGTTGATGAAATAAACGTTGAATACTTTTCAGTCAATCATTTATTCAGTCGATCGATTGGAAACATCCTGATGTCACCACTCATCGCTAAACTAAGCTGAAATACTAAATTAGTGGCGAAAGCAATGACGTGGACTAGGGTTGTCCAGCTGACGGGAGACTCTTCTTACGGCCCAATAGTCCCATTTTACATCAAATTTTTCATGAAACGTTCAGGGCACAACGTGTTTTATAAACATATATCAGAATACGTATATGATGTTGCATGTCCACAGAGATCAAATAGAAAACTGTGTTCTGAATTACCCCTTCATACATAACAAGATAGAAACATTCTAATATAATACTACATATAAAAAATACTTTCCAAAAATAAAGAAATATGCTATTTTTTTCACTTTTCCAGCTTGAATAATATAAATTTGTGGATGAGAATAAAAATATCGCGTTACTAATAAATAAATATGACTTATTAGTTTTATTCGTCGGGCAAGATTTTTCCGAACCCCAACCCGTGCCGACCCGATGGATCGAAAAAGCGTGTAGAAAATAGCCCGCGGACTAAGATACGTTGTACAGCGCTGACGTAGACAGAGGATGTGAACAAGTTTTATGTCGATTGATAAACCAGTGTTTGCAGCGCAAATGTCCACAGAAACACCTACATTCCCCAACGTTTATGACTGCACTCTTGTTACACCAAGTACTTGAATAGGAGAGGGCAGCATCGTTACGGTGCGCGCGGTCACGCGAAATAACAGTGGAAGAATATTTCACTACATGAAAATAAAATGTTTACGCATAGCTTCCCGGGTTAAACAGCATAATCCCTACAATCAAGTTGATATATAGCATCGAAGATGTACGTATTGTGGTGATATTTAGTGTTCAACTTCTGATTTTGATGTGAAAATATATTGAGGACTCGGATTGACTTAATGTACATTGAGAAAAGGTGCAAGAAGATATTACAAAGACATATTAACGTATTCAACCAACTGAATCTCACTTCTAACTTGCTTTTAACTCAATAAATAAGTCATTTAAAATACCACCATACCCTCTCAACAAAAAATATGCGACGCTCTGCAACTGGTCGAATCTACCACTTTAAGAAGGATCTCTGAAAGTGAAACAAGTTTATGTTACATAAAGAAAGTCTTAGAGAAGGTTCGTTTGAACACATAATGAACTCAATGTTCCATAACAATAATGTCATAATTACTTTGTCTTGTCTCTTTAGTCAGGTAAATTAGTGTCATGGAGTTAAGCCTATTGCGTAAACGACTGGTCTGGTCGCTCGATGAGGCGCACATCACGAGTGAGGGGAATATCCTTAGATGATGTTGACACAACATATCAAGATTCACACGACATCTCCCTTAAGAATCGAATCTGATGTTAGGCTCATGTGCCATAACTCAATGGTTGAGTAATCCATGCTAAGAACGGCGAATACTTGTTATTTTGGTAGAATTTTCTGTTCATCAATTTGGAAATATGTAATAAGTAAAATTGAGACAGCTTTTTGAATCTCAATTTGATCTTCTATATGAATACATCGTAATTGTTCTGGCGGAATCCTTTGAAAACAGAAAGGCGATCTCCCATACTTGGATCAGTTAACGAGACCCGGAATTCCGGCAGTGGATCGGCTCATGGCAGAGGTGGCGCCGTTGGCGGTGGCGACGAGTAGCTTTTTTTCACGCAGTTTTAATTACGCTCCATAAATCCCTTGGCAATTAGGCTCCACGGCTGCGGCTGCATCGGATTTGTGTGTGGAGCGCAGAGGGTGCCGGGGGCGAGGACGGTAGAACCCGTCGATGGCTTTGTGGAGGTCCGCCACGCCACGCTCGCTGCCGCGCCGCAACGCTCACGACCCACGCCACGGGACGGCGCACGCTGAGTTTCGCGCTTCGGCTGCGCATGTGCACGTGTTATCGCGCTGGAACAGAGCTTCCGACTATGTGGATCGGTAGAGACGGTTTTCTCTTGGGGCCTATTCGCAAATTAGGGTTTCCCCATTTCATCATTTTTCGCCCCTCACAAATGTATTTACCTGCAGCTTCTTCTTCCCTTTCCCCAAAAATATTAAACGTATTAAGCTGAATTAGATCGTACTAGAAGATTATTATCCTTAATTTAACTTACTTGAGCTCGGATACTGAATGGCCATTCGGGAAAATATTCCACTCTTATTTTCGTTGATATGTGCCTGTTGACCAGCAACTTCTTTTTCTAGACGCCAAAAAATTGTCAAATAGGTGACAGCTGTGAGTATTGCTTTAAAGAAGGTGACTAGGGAAATTAAATAAGACAGTTGCGCAGGGCAGATGTACTTTCCAAAGTAAACATAGTTTTGATAAGGCGCAAAATCTCTGCCTGAAGCGGATAGGGGGTGTTGATTCACCCATTCTGTAGATCCCAAGGCTGATCCTGGTTGAACTGTATTCGGATAATGTTGGAATGATATAAAGAAGATGAAGTGTCTCGTGTCTTTCGTCTGTATTCTCATTTTACTGATAGAGCGACGATTTCTCACAGCCATTTTGAACCATGTGAAGCAAGTATAACAGGATTAAGAAGAAAATATGACAACAGGAAGAATATAAGAGGCAAATCCTACTTTTTATTACCGTTATCAGTTTTTTTTACCCAATTTGAGACAATGACTGTCGTCAATTGAAAGTCGTAGTTATTAATATAAATGTATTTTCATTTTCTCTCCAAGACTTTATAAAGGTTTGGACGTTTAGTCTTTATGACGTTACAGAGGACAATTCCTTTGAACCACTGATCTGATGAAAGTTCTCCGTATGAAATAAGTAAATTAATTGCTTTATCTCTCTAAAAATTCATTTATTTCTTGTCTAGTCTATACACCTTTACCTGTCTAGTCTACATTCGCATTACGATCAATAAATAAAACATCTTAAAGGTTTTCGAAAGTTCTTATTATTCATTATTGCTTAGTAAATATATTCTCGACAAGGTAAAAGAAGGAATTATGAAACCTATGTGACATGACGAGTGTCTTTCCGTGGAGTACCTCGGTGAGTTGCTCTGCCAGGAGTTACGGTGCGTTGTGTTCGCTGGCTGTTACAGAGCCACTGGCTACGTAACCCGAAGCAATTGTTCGGCTGCATCCGTAATCTCTCTCCTGCCTCTTGCTCCGCCTCACCACCCCATGACGGTAATATCTGCATCTCCCGTGATCGCACATCGCTGTCCAAGATACATCCAAACAAACGGGAGGTTCTTCTTACAATTCATACAAATGGAATGAAATAGTCGTGATCACGTAAACCTTTTCAAAATTGGGAGCAAAGTTACGACTAAGCTCTACCAGATTCACATTTACAATGCATTCCAAATTTATAGCAATTTAATGTTGTGGGAAAACGCCACGCGAATCTTGGTAACACATTTTGGTGTTAATATTCGCGAGGAAAGTTGCGATAAGCCATTGAGTTCAATTTATCCAGTTTTCAATCAAATACTCATTGCCATCCACTAAATGTTTTGCTGATTTCAATCCCTTCCATCGATAGAGTTCAACTTTAACTTAAATTTTTAGACTGAGTGCGAAATGGCTTCTACAGATAACATATGCACATAAAAAACTTTTTTTTAATGGGATTTTAGGTCTCGCCAACGTGTAGGTCATTGGAGCCCTTAAATAAAAAAACTGTTCTCTACTGAAATATTACTGTAGTGAAGCGTAAACAGGCATATGAACGAGTTACTATGAAAAATCACCCAAGTTTAAAGATGAAATGACAGAACAAACGAAACATAGTTAACATTATGAAGTTCTTAAAAGAAAAAGTTGTGGTGCTTATTTTGTCCAGAAACATTTCTGTCGTTAGTATTTTTGATTTTTTAGAGTTAATGTATTACTATTCTGTTTTTTTCTTCAGAAATCTTTTAGGTTGGATTAGACGTTACTAGAAGTTGTAGACGAGTGATTTCAAAGGTGTGGTGGTTGCGTGAAACACCCTCGCCCTCAAATCTTGATGTCTGGAAATCACGCAGTGGCCGACTAGTATTTCGAGACGATGCTCAAAATTTTATTCTTGGTGAATTCAATATGTGGAGTCATAGAACGGCATCTCGACACGATGGCTGACGCTTCGATCGCTTAGTCACGGTAATCCATAGTTCTTCCTTCCGAGGTTCTTTCGAATTCGTCTCCAGAAGAGGAAGCGGTGGTGCGGTCCTCCCGTCCATCGCCAGGGATCGCAGAGAGCGCCCCCTATCTGCCGCCCACACTGCACCCGCACGCGCAGCCAGCCGTCTAATTGCGGCGCGGCAATGAAGATGGACGAGCTCTGTGATTGGACGTGGCAGGCCGTGCACCCAAGGGGAGGCCCCTTGGCCGCCCCTTCCGTCGGCAGCGAAGCTTATCATCGGCTTGCCGCCCCTCGTTGCAAGACGCATACGTCAGCCGCATACCGCCCCGCTGCCTCCAACCCCGCTGCTACCTTGAGTGTTCCGGTCGAAGAGTGATCCTTGCGGCACTCCCTGCGCTCCTCTACAGGTCGCGAACGCTTCACTCTTGCTTGCGCGAAATGATCGCCTGCCTCTCGCGCGAGATTTATGGATCGCGAGCACAGCAAACACCAACCGCCTCGTTTACGTGGTACATGAATAAATCACCTTAAACATTGTAATACTCGGCATTGTCAGTGAGTGACATTAATAATATTGAGAAATTCCGTAAGCCCGAAACGAACATGCATCCTTCGGTTTGTACAGATCAGTGCTTTCAACTTAATGACGTTGTACAATGATCAAACCCTGAAGCATGTCACAACATTTAACTTCTATTCACCTGACTATGTGCTTGACTTACAGTTAAGTCAAGAGATCTGCGCGTGCGGGCAGACTGTTTCGTTTCTCATCATGAAAACATATTCAGACTTAGGTTTTTCTCCTACTTTCTCACCTCAGTCTGTTGGAATGCAGTTAGATTGTGAAATTATGCGGCTTCCTCGAGATGGGTGCATTAATGAACGTTTACTGATAAAGAGTTGCATTACAATTTTTAAAATTGTCTAAATTGAAAGAAATATGCAATAAAATAGTATTTTTAAAGCAATTGATGCAGCTAGTTTCAACCAACGAATTCTGAAGGAAAGAACTCTAGCGTAAGCTCATTGATCCGAAAACAATTTCAGTGCAAGACATTGATAGTTTTATTGTTTTTTATAGATGTGGTTGTTGGATGCTATTATTTATTCTTGTATATTGTGAAGACTACCATGCTTTCCAGCACAAAGTCTAAGTCTTTGGTTTCCATTTAGAGTACAAAATATTCATTATGTTGCAAAATAGAAAGCTATATGTACGCTTCCTGTGAAGAAAAATCTATTCCCTGCAATATTATAGAATATGATTTTGTCACTTTGCTAATATGTCCATAAACGCATCACATTCGGGGTTATTCGAGCTTCCTTGAATATTTTGATTGAATGAGTGAGTTTGACCCTTCCTTGTTCCGTTCTCGTGTCCATACACGTCTTTGCAAGTAAATGCTTATTGTGTTTTGAGAAAAATGTGTTGTATCAAATAGGTTTTAGATCCAATATTTGAGGCGAGAATAACAGGTTAAATTATATTCTGACTACTTTATTATCATGATTGAAACTGATGTTTTCACTTAGACTATACTCACCGAGAGATAAATATTACCAACCTTTCTAATATTTGAATTAATGGTCAAATTTAAAATTATTTTTTTTCTGGATTCATTACATATTCATTGTTTAAGGTTGGATTTTACTGAAAATTAAAAAAAAAAGTTAATATTCATGTGCATATCCCCCGAAAAAACCGGAGTGACACTTTTTAATTTCCTTCGTATATCTCTAAACCTTGTCAACTCTCCCTACCCCAATAAATATACGAAAACAACATTTACAGTTGCATGCATTATCTGCATAATTTGTTACAAGAAGCTCTGCCAAATGAAACAGAGAGATTAAGAAGACATAATTAAAACTGCAATTAAATTATGGAAATATGCTTTGAGTCGTGGTGGTGTGTGGGTGTCTTGACGGGAGTATTGTGGACTTTTGTGGAGTTAAATTGGATTGTGTTCTCTGACGCTATCACGTCTCGATTTGGCTGCATCTTTCTCATTCCATCCCGGAACTCCCCTCCGACCCCGCCCCACCGGCACATCATGGCTAACGAAATTAATTTTTGTGGTTTTTGTAATCGTGAAACGCCAAAAGGACTCTGTGTTGTTACCATAACGGCGAGCGCGCTCTGCATGTATCAGGCAATTCCACGAAAGCTTTTTGATGTGCAGAGAGAACGGTGGCACTGGCCGGATGAGATGCTGCGGTTTATTTTGCCTCCGTATGTTTTAGGGCGGGAAAAAAGATTGGTTCTTTTTGGTTGCGCTGTGGAATATGAAATTTGCTAGGATTAGTTGATGCGCGCGTGAGGTTTGTGTTGTTTGCTCTCGTGAGTGTTTTTGGAATCCGACGAACAGACGTTTTGAATAATTATTCTGTCTTGCGCGTCTCGCTTCGCTCTTCTACTTGCATGCTTTGTGCTGATACATATGAATATTTATATAAATGTAATGTGTGCACGTATAGTATTATTTTATTTCCTATGTAAGGTTATCGAAAAAGAATGCCACGATTTTAATGAAGCGTTTTCAAGAAGCGTATAAGATAATTATAAGATTTTGCGTCTAAAATGTAAAGAAAACATTTTTGTTCTGAAACTCTTATTTTTTTAAATAAATCCTTGTTTGATACACTCTTAACAATTTTTCGATTGCTCTCGGACCCATTTATTATTTCCAAAAACATAAGGACAATTGTTTCAGTAGCATGCACGAACACAATGGTATGTTATCAAATGTGCTAGGCGCTTGAACTAGTTCTCTTTTATGTTCTTCTACGGGACATAGCAACCAGTGGTAATAAGAGCGAATATATTTATAATAATTATTTATTCTTTCACTGTTTTAAAAAAATTCCAAAAATACCATAATAAATCACGAAAAACCACAACAACAATAATCCAAAGTTTGAACTACGTGGCATATTCACGGTTCTCCTAGAGCCGCTTTTGTCTCCTAGAGAACGATAGACCACGGTTTGAGAGTCAATGTTTTTTGTTGATACTTTAGTGGACTTTGATATGAGATCCATTCGTTCCCCTGCAGACGTCAAAGCGGTAATCAGTATCATTCCTTGCGCCTTGAATCGTATCGGCTTGTACAGCCGACATGGAACTAACAAAACGCAAAAGAAAGAATTTTAAGAACATACAAAATTCTGCAGCACGATGAATATCGTAATAGTCGGCGCGCATCATCGACCGTGCTCTGCATGTCTGTGCAATCATTATCAGTCCTCCCTTCGAACAAAATTTAGAAAGTTCAGATATGGTACAATGAATGATGAAACTATTCTTGTATCTCAAGGAGTTTTGATGTAATGAGTTTTTTTTAATCCGGGCAATCTTTTTCGGAGACCCTACATTACGAGTAGCCGCCTCGGCGTCCTGAGATTTCGACTGCGCCATCTCCACTCTCCTTAATAATCTTTGTTCACTTATTCCTGAAAATGTTGAACGTATATGATTGCACTTTGAACAATTATCCAGAAAATATTGCATTCAAAACCGATCAGACATATTGACCTCTTGTTAGGAGGACAAAAGTGCTTGGAGTTAACAAATAATTCCAGTTATTGACATTTTGTGAGGAAGAACTATAATGTATAAATTGTATTTATATTATTGGCGTGATATACGCACGAAATTTAAAATAACTTTTTATCAATGATGTTTTTCATCTGAAACAAAATTAAGTTACGAGGAACATTTGTTTGTGGTTAGTGCCGTAGAAATATACCCGAATTTTTTCCCTCTGATCGAGATTTTAAAATAATTTTTCATTTATTTCTCTCATTTATAGTTGAATTATACAGAGAACCAAAGGGTTACAAAAAACACTTTTAAAGTTATGTAACTATTTAGGTTTTGTGTTGAAATACTTGCGAATTATCCAAACTATTCGTGCCAAAATGAGTTTATCCCTGTCAAATAATTAGCTAGAAATACCTCTACAAGAAAATATTCTATACAGAGTTAATATTAATGTTGAAAGACGTTTCCTTAAAAAAAAATTTCAACCGAATTTCTCTGAATCCTTCAATTTTATTCTAATAAAATTAAATTTTTAGACAGGTTTTTAATGTCATTTGAACATGAGCGTTGTCGTTTGGATTCCTCGCTGTGAACATAGAATAACGCTTTCTTCTTCAAATTCGCGTTATATAGAAGCGGCGACGAAATAAATCGCCGCTGCCGAGCAAATGAAAGGAATCCTTTGCGGACACTGACGATCCGTAGCGCGCGCATTTTTCATTACACCCCCCGCCCTCCACACCCCCACCCAACCCCCAGGAGCATCGCGCGTGGAGACAGGTGGGCTTTACATGGCTTCACTCAGGAGCTGCTCAGGTCTTTTCTTCTCCACTGTTGCTGGCAACATTCGTTCGCGCTTCCTTTCTCTCTCTCTCTCTCTCTCTCTTTGTCCCTCTCCATTGTTAAAGAATCATCACCCTCAACCAACTGCAGCTTTCGAAGTGGGACACGATATTTAAAAAGAATATTTTATTGCTTAATTGTTGTTTGTAATGAAAAGTACACGGTATATTAATTTAAGGTTTTACTACTTACTTCATATTTTGATTGTTTTTTATTATTGTATTGAATAAATAGTTTATGTATTTTTTATTTATATTTTTTATATTCCAAAATTATACGAGGATTCCTTCACTATTATTATTTTATTAACATTTTTATCTATTATTGAATATAATGTATGTTTCTATGACATGATTTGTTCATTTATCCGTTTATATATACTATTCGAAATGCATAACCTAGTCATATTCAAATTTTTTTAATGATTTGTTTAATGAATGGCGGGGGGTGAGGAATCGGACTCTCGTTGCCTCCATCACTTCCTTATTCGTGTGATTATCCCCTCCGTCTTCGATTGCACACAGAGATCTTCGTCCCTCCCTCCCTTTCGTCTCCTTTCCTCTCCGTCCCTCTGCCATCCCCTTCCCGTCCTTCTGGACTCCGCCGCGTCGCCCGCGGTTCCTCGCCAGATCCGACGAAATCCCCGGGTTTTACTGCGACTTGCCCTCGTGGAAATCTCTGTGCATCCCGCGACTGAGCCCAGCGTCTCCTCCACGGAATTTATTTTTAATGAAGTGCTACTCCACAAGTAGGAGAGCGCCACCGCCGCCGCCGCCACAGCCCCGACAGCCTCTCCATGTGGCACCAGCGGTGGCTATAAGCCATAAAGAAACAAGGTAGATGGGCAGGTCATGTCCTGGAGGTATTCTCCTACTCAGATTGAAGGTTTATTCTTTTATCGATATTTGCTATTCACTGATGGAACACGTGACGATATTAGGTTCCTTATCTACTTTTTATCATAAAAAATGTTACATTGAACACCCACTCCACCTCTTTAACGCAAAACTTTTTATTCAATGAATATATCTTCTTATAAACATAATTTTTATATCGTTACGTCTTCTCTTGGTGTGACGTAATTAATACTGAAAAGTTGCGACTAGACCTCATAGCTCATCATAATGTATAAGGTATCTTCATTTAACTAGGTTCCATGCAATATGACGCAGACTTAGTTTTGGTTTAACTAATGAAATTATGTTTCATAAGAATAAAAGATTAAAACTTTCTCTGGTAGCGCAATTGGTTACACCCGTGGTACCGAATTACGCAGATATGGATGTTTGAATATTAATTGGCGAACCTTTCCGTGAAAATTAATTTATATACTGTGTATTTTTTGTCACACAATGCCCGATTTTTTTTGCGAGGGGGGGGAAGACATTGGTAAGGAGAAATGTTGGGATTTCGGAGAGTCTAGTAAAAGGTAATAATTTGTTTGGTGCATATGAGGGAACTGAGTTCCAATTTACAGATTCATATACTCACCTGTCCTGTCATAGAGATAGGAAGGGAAAGAGTAACTATGTGACTACGAATTTATAATTATCGGTAACGTAGTGATCACATGTAAAAGACATTAATGCATGCTCACCGATTTGAAAACTCAAGCAGTCCTGCCGTCGATTTATGCGTGGAATTATATTTCATTCTACAGAATTTCAGATGTAAGACACGAACATTGAAGGAAATCTTAAGATGATAGTGCGTTATAGTCGTATATTCCACGGAAGTAATATGTTGTGTATTGATTTTGCGTATTCAGAAACCTTTAATAAATACGTCTTGTGTTATCTGTGTCTTGAGCTCCAATTCATACAGATTCTTAATTTTGATTTATAATTTTATTATCTTTCTATATTCGAAGCAACTCTTTCCATATCCCATGTGAAGCGTGGGATATGGAGCTTTATTGCTGTATGATCTCGTCTTCTAAGACTCCTAGATTGCTTCCTGATTAAAAAAGGTGGGAAGGGCGATTAAACCTCTTTGAGAGATTAGAGATTCTCCAAGATAATTCTTTGGGCGATCTGGAGATAGAATTCACAGTACTCATGAGACCAAATTTTAATTAATAATGGCGGTAAATAATCATATGAAGATAGATATGTTCAATTCACTGTTTTCTAAAAAATATTGCTCCGAAGTTTTTAATGTGAGCAAAATAATTTCTTGGACACTTTAATTAAATTTTAGGTGTTGAGTAATTATAAAGTAATAACTCGCAAATGTTGAATGGAATATAAAATTCATGTCATAGAACACATACCGAAGATGGGTCAATCGTTTTAACCACTGCGGTCCCATTGACCAACTGAGATGCACGTGAACCAGTCAATATCGTAAAGGATCCGAACTTTTTAGAAAACTTATTGTCAACACTCTTTTGAAGATGACAGATAAGGATACATATAACAAAACATAGAATTTTTCATTGATATCTTGCTGCTATGCTCTCCGTGCCTATCGAATCACTTATCCTTCTACGGCGATTGGTTTAGAAAACATGGAATATTCATAGGGCATAGACGATACAGTGTTACGTTTGTCCTGTTATTACAGGTTGCTTTGCATTATGGGACAATGTGCTCGAGTACTTCCGCAAAAACTTCATTTTAACTCACATCACGCCAAAAGATAGAGATAAGAATTAAAAAAACATTTTCGCGGCTTTCTTTCTTAGGTTTGGTGATAAGTGCTCTGAGTGTGCACTGGTGCATCCCGGGTGTAAAAATGATGTTCCGTTTGAAGCACTAGTTACTAGTTTGTAGCACATTTGTCTGTCGATGCGCAGTATATACGCTCTGAGACCTCTCTCAGTGGAGGGACTGCGCTGGGAGTCTTTGAGGTTACGTGAGTCTGTTATCGCGTTTGTAAATTTATACGCACGAAATCAAGGAGCAAACAATACTGCTCAACGTTTGCTTTGTTTTGCTCTGTATCATGGAAAACTTGCCTCGAATCTTAACTGCCAAGATGACCGTGCGAGAATCGTTCGAAGAAAAATGTTCTGTTACGTGCTACACTCCCCGGGTGGAGTGGGGGTACTGATGCAGAGCAAGGACGTATTACCAAC
>NNCF01127844.1:307663-334321 GCA_002313205.1 Laupala kohalensis | reverse complement strand
TATATATATATATATAATATTTCAAGAATACCATATGTATAATATGGTATCATGGCTGGTAATTGGAAAATATGTTTTTATATGAAAGCTAAGTATTCATGTGGCAGACAATGTGAATCTTGTGAAGAAATTCTTCCAACAAAGCGTTTGAACTTCATACTAATATTATATCATTAGGTCTTCATACTAATATGCTGCATTATAGAATATTTCTTCCGAGTTATGACTTTGGTTTAGCAATTAATTATTTTAATATTATTAAATTGCTTGTGTATTTATGTCGATGGAAAAATTGAGGAGCTGACTAGGTTTTTCAGTTATGTCCTAATTAAAGCAGTTCGAACTCCTGTTTGTTGATTTTATTCCATTAATGTTTCTCCTCACTGAGCGTTCTGTCCCGCTCCTCCAAATACAGTCTGGAGATCCCCCAGTCGATGGGGATGACCGTGCAACCCCAAGACGTCGTCGGTCGCCCAGCAGCCCCAAGACGATTGAAGGGGAGGCAGTGAGCCAGCGAGGAGCGGCGCACAGTGGCTGCACTCAGTTGCCGCTGCCTGCAGGGGCTGTACTGGCCGTATTGATCTGCCTGGGGGCGCCCCGCCGCCTCCACCGCCGTCATCGCCGCCCCCCCTTAGCTTCCGCCAGCGGCAGCAGCAACACAAACAGCGCGCGGCGGCGGCAGCGAAGCGGTGGCGCGGCGGCTCGCCAATGTGCGGAGCGATGGAGGCTCGCGAATACCACATTGCAACTCTTGCACTCTTACGCAGTTCAGCTGCACTTCGAATATGGAAAACTTCGCAGCCGTTCTAATATGAGAGTACCACTCAGTGGGCTCATTGTACCGTAAAAGCAGTGAATGGCATATTCAACGCTTATCCGGTGTTTTGTTTTTAAGGTAAATAAACGTTGACGTAATCAAAGTTTATCGAAATGTGAGTAGCTCAACCTCCGAATCAGTTTATGAACTAGTTACAACTCTAATTCAACTGGTATTTTTAAATTATACAATAAAATAAATAGTATTTAGGTAAAATGTAAGATCCCCACTCACTCCTGAAAATAATCAACATTTATAAAAAGTTTGATGTAGCATATAGCTATGATCAAAATGATTTCCAGCATTCGACCAATTTGGTAATTTCGTGTTCAAAAGATATCTCAAAGTTTCATTAAAAAGAGGACGGGAGTGCTTCCATATGCTATTTGCCATTTTAAGAATCCAACCGAATTTAATGTCACATTTTTAGTAATTTTCCCTTAGTTCAGCTCTTTAATATATTTCAATTTAAATGTATTTATCTCGTGAAAACATAATCTTGATTCAAATATTTACATTTTCATTTTTGTTTCCTTTCGGATATTGCAGTTTTTTCTATTATTCTGTGAATTTGCATCCATTTCTTGATTCGTGTTTGTTTTATCATATTTTTTTAAAAAAGTAATACAAGAATTGATCATTTAGCAAGTTAGTTCCTGGAATGTACAGTATTGGCTTATGGAGTGTTTTATTAATCGTTTAGTGGCGTGTGGCGGGGGAATGGGATAGTCGTTTAGTGTTATGTCTTGAAAATCATGGACTTGGAGCGAAGTTAAGGGCGAACTCAGGGCTATTACGCGTTCACAACCCTTCTTATGTCAGAACTCTTAAAGAGACGTTTCTCCTCCAGAGGGTAAAAGTTTGTCATGTAACTACAAGCATTGCCCCATCATCTTCAAGGTCACGACTATGAAGTTCAGACGAAATTTTGGTTACAACTTGACGAGAAACTTTTCTCTGAGTGTGTCATTTCTTATTATCTGATGTGACAAGTAAAATTGTCTCCTATTATCTCTGTAGAAGTACGTACGACTTAATTATTTTGTTGGCGAGCCCTTAAGCTCCATTTCAAAATATTTTGTTTGTTATGATTGGTTGACTTGATTAATTGCTTCTGCATACTACATGAGATTCATTTTTGTAAACATATCTTTCAAAATGCTCATTGTTAATTGTTCGCGTGACAACAAAATCCGGGTTCGCTCGCCATTTCTCATTTCTTTTATTTTCTCTCTGTTGAAAATTACTTGTGGAACGATTTCAGTAATGTGATGACTGTATCAAAGAGTTAAATTAAGGTTTTATCGGTTTGTCTTGCATTAAGGCGGTGGTAGACATTAACAGTAAACTACGAAACATTTTCCTTCCATCTTGCTCCAGGGAACCTTGAATATCTCATCCACACATCGTACACAATAAATTGACTGATCTTTGGAATCTATAATACAAGCATTTCTGATTGGTAAAGGAAGTTCTAAGGCGATCTCTCTTAGTTATCGGACAATGTTACACTTCTTTGAATAACCCTCAGAAACACCTCTATTCTGCAAATTTAAAAACTGTTAGAGCGTTGTCGACAAGAAGTTCATAAATATATTCCAATTTTTGCTCACTTTCGTATAAAATTTGTTGTCATTAAATTTAAAGTTTATTGTTAATACCGTTTGCGCGCCAATAAAATATTCACTCGCCATATATCTAGTAAAAATGAGATAAATTGGTATAAAATGTGTCACGACGTTTTAAAATAAATCATCAAATTTAATTTTTTGTTGTATAATGAAACTAAAAAACGTGAAATTTGTTGTCGATATCTGTAATTAACATACTCCTTATCAACCGCATTTTCCCCACATACACGAGAATTTGTAAAAGTATTTAACAGTTTCTCTCTTTCCCTTTTTCAGAATGTACGGTCAAGCAACCGCTTTATCATTTCACTGAGAGATCTAAATCGTACCGAAGAATCCTTCCGGTTTTTACTTCCTCAATGAGTCCCTTTACGAACTGCTTTACGCGGGCGCCTGCGCGGCCGGCGCCATAAGCGAGGTGAGGGGTGGCCAAAGTGAAATCTCGGCAGGGGGCAAATGCGGCTCTTCGTGCAAGCAAGCTCCCAGTAAATATAAGGTCTAAATGAGTTGCTCCTTAAGTAAAAAAGAATAACTAGAAAACTTCGATAGACTTGCCTAAAAGAATGCAATCAAATATTGAACAGTTCTATGGACAAATCAAACTAGTGAAAATTTACTTTGGATATGAAAGAAGTGTTTTTTACACTATTTGAACCGAAATATACACATTTTAAAACTAAACCTATAGCACAAATACTAAATATTGTTGGAATACATACTTTAAAAGGGAAAATGAAAATTTACTAAAAATTATTTTACATAACCAAATGACCGAATAGAATCTCATGGAAAACTCACTTGAAAAAAGTTGTTTGTTTGATTCATCCTTGTATTTACTTGTAGTCCCTTAACGCTTTACCGCGAGTTTCTTATTTTCATTTAGAAAAACTTTATATGCTAGTCTGTCGGTTTGAATCGTATTTAGGCATTCATAAGAATAAAGTTGTTTACACGTGATGTTGAACATATAACTTTAAACTTCTTAGCTGCGACCGTTTATAGAAGAAATGCCCATAACTCGCAATTCTTAAAAGACCAAGATGAGTGAGAAAGTTAATTTCCTTGCTATACTTGTAATTTTTTTTGCCACGTCTTAATAGTTCAAAGAACACATGTCCTAAGATCCCCAAAGCTGTTACCTACCCTGTGTGTTTGTTGTGTATCCAAGTGTTTCGCTTTCATTCACTCACTCTTACGTTTTTCATACGGGGTCATCCAAGTTCGTCAAATCAGAGAAAAGAGGAAATACTTTTTCTGCTTTGAATAACATCGCGATCAAACGAAGACATTTACGGAGGACAAATGAGGAGCTTTCTTCTTGCTCCAAGTTCCTTCGTTCCTGCCAGAGGATTGACATACTTTCACTTTTTTCATGCGGTCAGAATTTTCACACAATTTCCATGAGTTTGCCTCATTTTTTCACAAAATACAGAAACAATTGTCATGCATGAAAAACAAAAAACAAAAATAATGAATTTTAAAGAGGTTCACGATGATACTTGTTTCTTAGAATATACGTGAAATATTAATGAAATTGAAACGGGAATGAAAATAAAATATAAATAAATAAATAGTTTATTGCCAGAAACTAATTTAAAATTCTCATGATCACATGGAAATCAGCAAGTTAATATACTTTCCGGAACAAGCCAGAAACCGTACCATCAGTGGAGCGAAATTTAGTGAAAATAAATATCTTTGATGAAGAGCCTAATATAATCATAGTTTCAGAGCAATTCTGTCTGCATTCCCATACACACACTCGAAGTAATTTTTTTCTTTTTTTAAAGGTATATCTTTTTAAAGTAGGGAAATCCGTTTAACCCCATGATAATACGATGAGACGTTGATAACAATTAAGCCGCATTCGAACATTTTTTGTGTGTACTCTTTTAGAAAAAAATGATGAATCATTTTGACAGAAAGTTCTTGAGAAAAGGACAATAACTGAAATTAAATTTTTAACAAGTTGCGTAATTAGAAATTCTGACAAGAATTAATTAATTTACTTAATGTTTCAGGTTGGTTTTTGTGACACCTACAAATTGTAAGTAGAAAAATCAAAAGAAGAAAAATATTTAAAATATATTGTACTGTATTAAGAAGATTCAGTATAAGATTTTCCAGATCAATCATTCCAACACCTAATCAATATATTATAACCGTACTGAGACGTTACGTTGTTTAAGAAGATGTATGCGTGATGATAATTTCAAGAACTTAGCTACCTCATATAGAATGCATCTATGTCCTATTATTTTTATTAAAACATTTCACAAGTTTCTCATAAGTTTTCAAGGTTTGTTTGAAACATACCAGACCACAGCATTTAAAAATAAATTGCCTTAACATCACTACACGTGTATGCGTGTTCACTCCGAAAATGTCCATTAAACGTTTTGAAAACAAGCGGTATACATCCGTTACACATATTTTCTCATACGTGTTTGTCAGTATTTAATTTTAAACCTTATAAAATACGTAAATCAATTCATCTATATTTCAGACGTCCCATTGGTTTATTACTTCACTGTCAACTGCCACTAGCAAAATTCTTCCAAGTGTGTGAGTTGGTTTTGTTAAAAAAATTATACAGATGTACATTACCAACTGATTTATTGTCTTTTATTTAAATTAAGTGAATAAATCAAAAAAGTATAGTTTATTTTTGGTATTCTAATTGCAGATTATTTAAAACTGAGGTACATACTTTAATGGAAAAGGAAGGAAATAAATGGGGTTGAATACCGCTGATGCAGAGTACGTGTATGAGAGAGGGAGGAGAAAGAGCGATCATGCCGCTTCGCCTCGTTTCCAAATGCACTGTGTGGGGGTGGTGGTCGCCGGGTGGCGGGTGGCGCTTCTTCGTCGTAAACCCGAGAACGCGCGCGGCCATTTCGGCGGAGCGAACGAGTGAGCACCCTTCCCCTCCATTCTCACTCCTTCGACCTCCATCTCTTCGAAGGAGAAAGAGAGGGGGGGACGCTGTAGGGGCCCCGTACTTAAAGCTTTGAGAGTTGAAGCGGTGGCGGTGGCGGTGGCAGAGGCGGGGGTGGCGCCATGTTCGGGGGCGGAGCGTAAGCTGAAGGCACGTGGCGCTCCCCAATTGAGTGGTGAGAGTATGCAACACTCAGATTCTGATGGACGGACTTAACTTCCAAATCTTTTACTGTAAAACCTCGTTTATCCGGACTAACCGGGACCCGCAATTTGAATTGTATTGCTGAGTATGGCTCGGACCATATGCCTACTCTTCACCTATTACACATATATCTAAATGCGTAATGAAATTTTAAAAGACAGTAGTAAATTTTACACTGAACATTGGCGTAACTAGTGGGGGTGGGAACGGATTGACCTTGCCCACCCCAGACAGTTTTGGGGCCCACCCCATTAATTTGCGTTACTATAATTTTCATTGAGCCATGAGAGGAGTAAAGATATTACTAAGAAGCACATTGACACACGAAAAATTCTTCAATACTCCTCTTCTGCGCATCGAAAATGAGTTAAAATAATAATAATAATAATGCAGAAGTAGATTTGGAGTAAAGAACGCAGCAAACTTAAAAAATTATTCTACTACAATTAATGTCCTGTAACGGACGAATAGTATATATCTCGTGGTTTGAAGCTCACAACGTTTCGATTTTTATTTATTTATCAACAATTACAAATAAATAAGTGTATTAAAATAAGTAATTCAACACTTACGTCCTTTAAAGGACGAATAGTTTATATTATGTTATTTGACGACGACTTCAACATTAAGTCGAAACGTTGTGTTCTAATGACCTTGCTGTTGACGAGCCCTAAAACCCCACAAAAAAAGAAACGTGAGTTTAAACCACATAATATAAACTATTCGTCCGTTAAAGGGCGTGAGTGTTGAATTATTTATTTTAATACAATTATTTATTTGTAATTGTTGATAAATAAGTAAATGTCAGTACCTTTGATGGTTCTGTTCCTCATTTTGTAATAATGTATATAAATGTTACAATTAAGGAACTTTTGTCTCTTCGTGGAGACTCAGACCGAATGGGACGTGTACACGGAGTTTGCTACAACTCAGATAAAAATATTCCTATATGCACGTTGTGTAGATCCCGGGCCCATCCCAGAAAATGCTCCTAGTTACGTCAATGATTGAGATGGAATTTACGAATCATACTAAATCGTAACATTTAAACATACACCGATAGAAATATAATGCTAAGAAAATGATTACAATAAAAGACAACAAAAGTACAGTGGAGCCTCTAACTCGAACTTCAAGGGAAACGTTACAAGTTTCGAGTTAACGAGTTTTCGAGTTATAGACTTCGAGATAAGGTTTTTAACATTATCAATTTCGACTTATAGAGGCATATGTTATTCAAGTTACAAAGCCATGACAAAATAAAAATTCGACTTATACCGATTTATTTTACTACATTATATGTACATATTACATTGTACATAATTACATGTATAAAGATTATTTTATGGTAAAGGAACAACGTGACAATATGCATGTATTAAATGAAATCTGTAATTTTCTTTTGAGTCAAGGAATTAATATTGACAATTCAATTGTATTTTCGATTGCAAACAAGGCACTAAATAAATATTGTTCCCGATATCACTACATCTTTCAATGAAACTACGAAATCGTTTTTTGGAATTGGTTATTGACGACAACGAAAGTATTGCTTGGAGTTGAAGAGTCTTGCGAAAATAATTTCGATTTACAGAGGCTGCAAAGTTTACATACTGCTTTTTCGATATTTAGTCCGCTAGATTTGTAGTTCGAGTTAGAGAGCGTGATATGTATGAATAGTACATCACAGGTAAATCATACTCAGTTCGAGTTACAGTTCTAAATAATTCGAGTTGTAGGGATTTTTCTACTTAAAAGGAAGGGAATGGGTAATTTCTTCGTCTTACAGAGGATTTCGAGTTATAGAGGCTCCACTGTATTATTTAAAAGTAACTATTTTATAGCACAACATTGGAGTACATACTTAAATACTATTTCTACTCGATACAAGCTCATTATTAGAATAATTGACAGTAATCACTGTGATAGTTCTTTCCAGGAAACGTATATACTTGAGTTTGTTAACTGTAGGTGAGATATCAATTTGACTTTAAATGTATTCCGAGAAGACCCAGAAAATCGATGAAGGAAATACAAAATTAACTACGAACCGTAGAGAGAACATTTGCCAAGAAATCTATATGAAGATCAAACACCAAAAGTATTTATAAATCAAATGAGAATTGAAAATTAAACCTCTTACGTGATGATGCAGAACACAACAAAGAAATTTAACGAAGATTATATGCTGACACTGGTTCCCAAAATCTATCAAAATATACTTTAATAATGAAACTGATATGGATAAATCGGAGATAGTGGAAACGAAGTTACTCTGCACTAGTATTTTTCATTGTTACTGGGTGAAAAAAATTATAATATTTCAAAAATAAAATAAATAATTCCGAATTCAATTCATTACATCAATAAGAGTTTCTCCTATTCATTCGGATATGGAGAGTGGAGTTTATTTGTATAAAGTTATGAAGCATTGTAATAAAGTATCAATAATACATTTTTTTACAGAAACAGTAAAACAAACAAGCACGTGTTTTGAATGATTTTTTAAATTTCTAACGGAACAGTTTTAATTGTACTGTATGAACTATTTAAAAAAAGTGGATGTGTAAAGCGTGTTTCTACGTAAGGATGCGTTTCAGAGATCCTTTACTGCAAATTCTATGGTGCATTTCTTTCTTTCCTTTATAGTACTCAGACGCTGCCTATTCCTCATGTCAGTGGGGGAATTTTTTCTGACCAGTGCAAGATCCAGTGTTTACATATTTTTCTCTCTCACTCGAACAATGAAACGTGGCCCCTACAGTCTTGAAACCACGAAGCCCCTTCCACGATGTTCTGGAAATACGATCGTCGAGAGCACGGAGTGTTTAGTTACGAGAGTCTCAAGGTCTTGCAAGCACTTGAACTGACCACCAAGGAACTTACACATGAAAATCGTCAAAATGCTGGGATTTTCGAGGACGGGGATTTCCTGAAATGGATGAGGAAACAACTACGAATGTCAAAGAAATTTACCCTTATTACTTGAGTTACGCTATTATAAGTATTACCGATAGTCATAATCTTTAAAAAATCGTAAACATATAGATTTTTACAATATACAATGACGGTTAAAGAATTATGATTGTGTTCATGAATTAGTCAATCAATAGTAAAAAAATTGTGAAATACTTTTAATTTGATTCAGTTCATTACTTACGATTTTTGAGGTATGGCTCGAACCGAAACAAATGAACCTGACCGAGCCATGAATAAATTATAAACAATGGTGATCAAAAATCTTTCTACGTAATGTGTCCATTTTAAAATATAGAATAGTTAAATATATCATAAAAATATTGCCATTTGATTAAATACGCTCGTCAAAAATTATATTTGTGGTAATTAAGAAGTCAATAAATAGTCAAAATTCTGGTCTAATTTTGATTTGTATCTGCTATAGTGATTCGGCCAGGGAACCCACTCGTCAGTTTGGTTGTAACGTTCGCTGAAGGAATAGAAGACTTAACATTCGTCTTCGCGAGGTTCCCGCTCGCGGAAACATATGCCTCGCCAAAAGCGCGTGGGTAGAGGCTGCGACCGAAAACATCGCATTTCGTACCGTGAAACAAATGTTTTCGCATTTTCTGCTCAACGCGGCCATAATTTATTTCTCGATAATCGCTGACGACAGAACGTATTTTATTTCTGGCTTTAGGTACTTGTGTCGTAATTTAACTACAATGGAGAATATTTGAATTTAATTAAGCCCGATCGCGGCTAATTCCGTTGCACTCGTCGATTTAATTGGTGTGACGTAGCAGATGCATCGCACGGGTGACGGGGGCGGTGGGGCAAGCGCTGCAGATGCATTTGCTGCAATAATGTCCCCCATAGCTCTCACCTCAGTCCCGGTTGCACGTTATTCACGCGTTGATGAACTAATTATCGCGTTGAAAAATATTACTGAGCGAAATCTCGCGTTCTTAACCTGGATATACGCAGGGCTCTACTTGCATTCCGGATTTTTCATGAGCTCCTAGTTTGTTCATGAAGTGGCGTGAAAAATTGGATGCCAGTGTTACGCACACACTGAGAAAAATAAAGAGGGAATCCTCCCTCACATGGAAATCATATCAAAATTGAGTCAATACAAAATCTTGATAAAATATGCAAATGTATGATAGCAAATATTCCGTGGTCAACCGAACGACACCCCTAAAAGTTTCTATAAATGTACTCAATCTGCCTTAGTTGGTTTCAATCTATGTATCTCGCATTTCCATAGTCTGTTTGCTAGTTCCTACACTATACTACCGTGACCACATAAATTTGGCTCCCCACATTACGTCGCGCGTCGCAACGTCGCGGTTTTGATGTGGAAGGTTTTGTTAGTATCATTTTTTAGAAAAAAAATTGGTGATTTTTAATTAAATTTCATTTTGGCACTTGGATATTCTAGTGAGTTTGAAATTTAGAGATATTAGTGAGCAATAGACATTCGTGGAAGTTCGAAAATGTTTCTCTTTGTAAATCCTTCGGAAGTCGAATTTGGGAAAAACACACAAAAAAAATTCTTGATTTTTTGTGTGCGGAAAGGAAGTTACAGATACATAAATATATGTTATTTCTCCGGAGCTGTCAGTTAGTGAGGAAAATTTCGTTTTAACTTTTCAATTTTGAAGATTAGATTTCGAAAACTGACTAATTTTCTGTACTGTTCTGTTGTTGCAAAAATAAATTAAATGTTACAATACTCTTGAACGTTAAAAATGTGAAATGTACGTAAATAATGAAGTTTGAAATATAATTACCATTCGGAACGTGTTGTAGAAATGAATTAATAATAATGATAAAATAAGTAGCGTTATCGAGAAAGAAATGAACAAAAATAATTTTTATTTCAGAAGTCTGATCTGCTACCATTCAATCAAAAGTAATCTGCGTTGCCAAACTTTGAGAAAAATAAGTACGGAGAACTCGGTATAATTTGTAGAAAATGCCAACGATCATAGATGAGTAAGATACGTGAGTGTGATAATGGAAGAGTGCAAATCGGTTTGAAGGAGATGTTGATTGTGACTTCTGATATTCTTGTCATTGTAAATTAGTATATTGTCCTCCACGTGGTCATACGCAGTCTGTACTGTTTTTTGACAATAAATTTAAATATAATGATAAATATTTCTCAGGTTCTGTTCCTCCGTTCTTCTGAGACGGACTGTAACGTGTAACGTGTGCAAGGAGCAAAGAGGAGAATCGGCGAACCACGTGTATCATATGCCAATTCTAGGAGAAGGAAAGACGAAAATTCAACAGCAGTTATTTTCATCATGAAATCCTAGTACAAAAGTAAGATACATTTCATAATCATGTGACGCATATTGGAACAACACGTGACGCGATCAATTTCGTAAGTAGAAAAGAGCACATCCTTTTTGGAGTAGGTATTGTTGCAAGGTATATGATATGACGTAGTAAAATGAAGAAAATTTAAAAAACCCATTAATTTCCTCGAAGAATTCGTCTAAATAGCGAATAAATCATAGAGAAGCAAATTATCTGAGAAGCTTGAGACATCAAAATGGGGGCACATGGTGAAAAGAGAAAGATGATTATTGAGAGACTTCCATAGGAAGAAGACACGTACGGAGTGTATAGAACGAAATAGCAAATGAAAAAGAAAATAGAGAACGTCATGAAGGGTTCACTATAGTACAAAGGATCCCTGATGCGATTGGAACATTCGTGAGACGGAGCTTTGTAAATGCATTGTGTTTCGCTATAGCAGCGAATCCTGTGTGCGCGGTAGAGAAGTCCGGCATGAGTGCTTGGCAACGAGGTCGCGAATTCGCGCGCGCCTTCTGCTGGTCGTGGCTTCGATGAGTTGTTGGGCGCGTTGTGTGTAATCCCTGGCGTCGGAGGCAGTGGAGAGCAAAGCGATGCGAGCGTCGCTTTCCGCCGCCGTCGACGCCTCCCAACGATGCAGCCGCCGCGCCACCGTTGCGGCCGGTAAGCTCTGGATTACGCGTGGCGCACGCGCTTGCTCCCGATTAAAAGCCGTCATCGGGAGCGCCAGATTTATAGGCGGCGGGCGCTGGCTGGCGAGAGCGGCAAGAGCTAGCGAGCAGCCACTGCAGGCGGCGGGGAGATGAGAGCGAGCTTCACATTGATGCAGGCGGCGCGATTCGTTGACTTCGAAACCCAACATTTGCTTACGGGATTTATAATGGAACTTGTGTTCGCGAAGCTTCTTCAGTTCCAAGCACATTATGAATGAAGCGCTCTCATACTACATACACTTTCACAAAAGTTTAAATATTGAAGATTTTTATTTTTAATATATTCCTTCTCAAGTTTTGACTCACATTCTTTTGTTATCTACTGTTTTATTTTAAATCTAGAAACCTTCAATCAACATAATTTTCGAAATTAATGAAGCAAAATTAAGAAATAAAACACATCGATTATAATTCGAACAAAAAAATTGATTTTGATACTAAATCGATCAGAAGAACGTACTGACTCTATGGCAACTATTTCTTTATCACAATTACTAAACAAATCATCACCTAATACTTTTGATACTATTACATATTTTATTTTTCATTTTACTTTATTTACTTTATTATTTTTCATTTCACTTCCCCCTCAAACACTCTTTGGGGTTTCGTCCCAGTCAGACTCCTAGACAATAACAACAATGACTCGTCTTTATTCGCAATCCAATGTTTTCTTATCAGACGAACTCAGTGTCATTTTTTAAAATTTTTTTGCATGTGTGTCTTATAGTGGATCAAGTATAAAAAGATTTCTGATTGCGCAACTATTGTTTCACCGTGTAAATCGTAACTAATTTTTCTTACAGTTTCAGTGCATTTAACACTTGCAAAACTGTGTTACAAAGGGAGGTGCTTGCCTTTTTTATATTGATGTGTTTTATTGTAATTCAGCGAATATTGTAATTCAGCGAATATTGTAATTCAGCGAATATTGTAATTCAGCGAATATTGTAATTCAGCGAATATTGTAATTCACCGAATAAAGTATCACGCTTAAAATGAATGTTTTCCACTGTCATCTACTATATCAGAGATATAATAGATTCTCCCATACCAGAAATATTCAACCACGTGTCCTATTATCCGGTATGACCGTTTTGTATGATTTTCTGTAGCATTCAGTTAACAATAAGATGAATAAGGAAAGCAAAAGATTGGTTTATTTCTATCTGCAACATGAAGTCTTTCGTATTTTGGATTCATAGAATTCATCCAATTTTCATATGCCATTTACTTTTTTATCTTCCTTTTTCACCTACTCCGTCATTCCCGGGAACATCAGTTTAGCTAATCTAAAACTATTTCCATCGAAAGAAAAAAAGACCTCATATAAATAATAAGTTGCAAAAGCATAGTGTTAAAATCTGCGTATGACCTCGTGGTGGACTATTTTTCGCATCCTCCAGGTATTTCTCCAGGAACTACCCTGTTCTTGACTTATGAAAACCCTTCTCCTGAGATATCTTACGAAGTGAAAGAAATGATATTTTATTGTTCAAAGTTTTAATAAATGAGTCATTAAAACTTAATTTAATATGTATTTTAATTTTTTTAGTAACATTAAATTTTCATTATTATTTTTAAACCACCAATGTGAGCGTGTGATTACATAATAATCTCATTATTGTTGTTCAGCAGTTACGGTGAGAGTTCACATACACTACAACAAGGGTTTTTCAAAAATCGCGGAATATTAGTTTCTGATAAGCGTAAGATCTTATTTGCAAATAGCAGTAGACAAATAAAAAAAAATATGTCGACCTGATTTTAAAATTCGGGATGTTTGTTCTTTCCTTCTCTCTTAGTCCTAAAAAATCTTCCACGTAGCGAATCTCCTTTCCCTTTATTTCTCTTCGCAATCTCCTTGTCTTCCTTTTTCTCTTCCGCTGACGACATAAACTCTGATGAGCGCGGTGGCTCCAGGGCTCCGTAAATTAAGTTCTCGAGGCGCTGCCACCAGTGGTTCACTTTTGCACCGAATGCTCCGAGTTTTCGTCTGTCCTTCTCCGGATCCCTCGCTCCCTTCTGCGTCGCCTTTTTCTCGTTTCTATGATTTCTCTCCATGGCTTTTTCTCTTAGTTAGAGAACGTGACTTATCAGAAAGAGGGAGAGAGAGAGAGAGAGAGAGAGAGAGGGTAGTAACTTACACATCAGCACGAAAAACTTTATTCCGTAAAAATTATATTTTAATTCCGCAAAAGAATTATATCGTATTAATTCATTCTGAAAACCTTTCACGTGTCACCAATGGCGTGTGTGCTAGTTGCGGATGTTCGTTCAAATTGGAACGAAAATTGCATAAGGATTAGTTTTGTGAAGTTAAATCGTTGTTTTCGTCTTAATCATTTGCACTTGTGAAATACATGTGTACACGCTTTTATCTTTTACAAAAAAATTGCAAAAAACGTTGTAATTCTTAAAAACCTCTGGAACTTTCAGTAACCTTACACGTGTATATATTTTTTAATCTAAGAGATAAATAACACCATAGAGCAAGAGTAAATGTAAAAATTTACTCAATATAAAAATTAGCTAGACTAATATAAGGCAACTCAAATATATACAAGTAGGTCTATTATTCGTTTTTCTAAAATAATGGTTTATTCCTAAGATATTCTTAGAGTTAATCCCCTCGTCAGTGAGTTCTCGTTTAATTTCTGTCTTCGGAATGCGTATCTAAATTTATAAATGTTTATAGTGAATTGATGAAAAAATTTATTTTATTATCCACCACGTAATAGAGTTTAATATTCTTAGTATTTGTATAAGTGAGTTCGCTCATCGGAGCTTTCAATATTCGTAATTCATTTCACTTCCGAGAGGAAAAATACTAAACTAACTTAAAAATGTTTCTCTCCAATCCAAAGCTCCTATCATTCAGTGGAAAACGAATTGTAATATTATTTAAAATGAATTCGTTCGGATTTGTTTCGAATAATACGTACGTCACGTTGTGACAAAAAACACCGGGTCACTGCCTGAAACGCTGTTTGTTAATAAAAATCCCTGTCGGACAATATAATTACCCCGCATTTTATACTTAAACTGCTTTTAAAACACCCAATCGCTTGTGTAATTTTTATAAACCGCCGAATCTAAAATTATTTACCCATATGGGGTTTTGCGCTTGAGCTCATTATCATAGCCGAGCGCGCGCGAGAAATTGATTTTTTACGATCGCCCCGCAAGCCAGTGGGCTCCGGCGTAAAAACCGATACCCATGTTTAGATTTCATTTAAAAAACCGCACATGGCGTCCACATTAAGTGGCATTTCCGTTAATGGCCGCGCGTATGCCTTCATTTTGAATATTGCCGGCATGACGGGAATAGACATAGGAGCGATTAACGTGTAATCAAGTATAATCCCTCGTCGGAGGGTTTCATCAATGTGTGATGTGTATCTACAGGTTTGCCACGGCGCTACGTTTTATATTTAAAAAAAGAGTGCTTGATTGGTTGTGTGTGCGTAGTGAGGTTTACCTGTAACAAGGCTGCCTATATATAGCGAATTATATCGAATTATTTAGCAGCTTTCGGGCAGCTAAAACATTAATTAAACAAATCCCTAGTGCGATGGCCCTGTGCTACTGCCAGGTAATATCAGCTTAACGTGTGTAATCATTCCAAGCTTTCTGTAGGATTTAGGGTCCTTATTTTTAATTGCGTGTAAATGTGATCCGTATCGGAGCCGGCGGATCTGTCAGCGGGCCGCACGAGCTCTGTATGTGGTATTACGGTACAGTCGCGTTCGAAACAAAGTGACCCCAAGTCGCGTCACACTGCTTGCCTCTTCGCCGCGTCCCAGGTAATTACACCCTATTTTCACGGGCAGTTTTTTCTCGCTCGTCCCGTGAGGCGACGCTGGGAGTTAAACTGCCCCGCGGAGACTAGCGCTCGTTAAACTGATTGTCCTAATGTGCAACTCCGCAAGACAGGGAAGAGAGAAAACTCCGCGGAGCGTCAAACGAATATAGTTATTTTTAGATTTATTTGCTACTAACGGGTTTCCCCGACTTTACTTCCGTGCATTATTAGCTTAAGATGTACCAAGCCAGGAAGAATTTTTGAGCAACAAAATATCGGTAACGTTATCTAATAAATAGACACAATATTTTGAAAAAAAAATTGTTTATTCGATTTTTCATTCTCGAGCTCTGACAATTATGTTAAGTGCATCGTCAACGGCCAGGTGAAAATTGCGATAGACGGGGACTCGAACCCGGGACCTTCTGCTCTGGCCGCAGTTCTGCTGTCCACTGCACCACCCGCCTCGACTCCCAAATCCTACGTAACTTCCACCCGGCCTGTTCAGCACACCTGCGGCCGGAGCAGAAAGTCCCGGGTTCGAGTCCCCGTCTATCGCAATTTTCACCTGGCCGTTGACGATGCGAACACTCCTCCACGAGTAGGTACTCGGAAGTTGTGAGTTAAAATTATGTTAAGTGTTCACTTCGATCCTAAGAACTTTCTCCAAGTACTGTAACAAACCATCGTGACAATTGTGAATATGTCATACCATTCCAAACATAGCTTACCAAAAAGTACCATGTTATTTGGGAATCTTTTTGTAAGGCAACTTCCAAGAAAGGTCTCTCTATCATTTAATTTTTTTCTGTAAGGATAAAAAATACCAAATTGCGCATTATCACTAAGTCTTTAGAATTTTTCAGTAACTCCAAAATTTGCATATATTTACCAGTTTGTAAATTATTAGAATTACCTAGTAAGACCGATGTGGTTGTGAAAAGAAATCATTAAGTGTCTTAATTTGTTTTCCATATTTAATATGTTGTTCTCATTAGATATTTCTTACATATCTTTACAAAATTGTTATAAATCCTTTGTAGTTTATTTATCGAATAAAATGTAAATGCAAGACAAATTCAGAAAACTATTTTTAACAGGATAGTTTTATAAAATATGAACACTATGAAAACACTATGAAATAATTGGAATGAAACCAACAAGATTAAATTTTCATGATAGATAAAAAGAGTTTTGTTTGAAATTGAAGGGAAAGTCCTTCACTAGCTTCCAGAGAGAAAAGTAGTGTATCAACCTAAGTTTGTCATTGATTTTATTTAAATCTTTATTTATTTATGTACTTGTAGTGTTCAATGGTACTAATGCTGAGACTCCGTTCACCTTGAAGCGTCTGGAAGGAGTCAGAGCAGAGAACCGCAGTGAGCAGCAGCACTTGCGTGTGGGAGACACGGCGGGCGATTTGCCGCCTGAGCGCTGGATTACGAGAGATGATTCAAAAATCCTTCAGACCCATTTACCCAATTCCGTGTGTCAGCGCAGATCCTTTACAGGAGCGGCTTCGCTTAGAGATTACTTGTTTTGAGCCACGTTGCATTAGGGGAAGTCCCGGGACTCTAAACGTATCACGAGTTCATTATAAAACGTTTGGGTCTGTTTTGAATGATATTTACTGATAGACATTAACAAAATTTGTAATGTTATGTTGAGTATTTTTAAATCACCTATTGCTCGGAACAGAAATATTTGTGAGAGTATACAGTGATGACGAGTGATTATTTCAATTGTGTTTTTTTTTCTTAATATTCTAAATATATAATTGGGGAATGATGAGTATATTTAGAGCTGATAGAATTACTGATTTCTCTCTATAGTGAATTTATAATCAAGAAAGATATATGTTTATCGATTATTCAGGTGTTGCCAGTTGACCTGTCCCAATATTTACTGTACTACTTCACTATAATGAGAAAAGAAGATATCCACGATGGACCTTGTTATTCCCTAGATGGTCATGTGCGGTTTGTAAATGCTTTGTTGACTGTGTGTTATTTTATTTATTCAAGAAAATCTGAATAAATGTAAAAACTGTATCCATAAGGTCCTTGTTTTAACTAATGTGAAATCTTTTATAATTCGTGTTTGGCTATGTATTTCCTTTGTTCTATTAACTTGAGCTTTTTCAAGAATTTTTTTAAATTCTAAAACGATATTTAAGGAATGAATAATGAACTATATTGCAACAAAAATCCTTCTGTATTACTTACGAATTTCTGCCGACACCGGTTGAACAGTGAAGGCAGCTTGGATCTGCTCCGGACCGTGGTCAATTAGATGCTTTACGTTCCCCGACAACCCAGCCCCTCTCCTTCCCAATGTCCTCAACACGAGTCGTTTGTTTACGGGAAGAGCCAGCCGCATGGCCGAAACTTTTTATTAGTTTTTTATGAGTCGGTTATTGGGTATATAATGGTACAGAACATATGAAAGATGATGATGAAAGAAGACTTCAAATTCAATATTCTGGTTTAAGACATGATCACCTTTAAGATGTGTGTGTTTATCACATGTATTAGGAAATAAATAAGAATTATCATTAATGGTATCTTGTATAACTCATGTTCCTAAATGGCATCAAGTATTACTCTTCGGTTCAACAAGCGCACAAAGCGCGCTATCTCAATTCACTGGTAACGTTTGACCACCCTACGGCAGCTGTTTTATTAACACAAACAAAATATTTCGGGAAAAACAACGAAGAGTGCATGCAATCGGGAGGCGAATAGTTTAATTTGCTTGTAAATTTGTCAGTTGGTGTGCACACGCACTCAAATGAGTGCATTCATCCACAGTCTGATGGGCAACTGAAGGGGAGTGAGAGGAGCTTTTTTGGTTGCATTTTTTTCGCAGTAAAACTCGGAATTGCGCTGCCGGAAGTTGGGGGATCGCTTCCCGCAAATGTCACGCGGACGAATAAATAAGAGAAGCGAACTAACCGTTGAGGTCTATTGTGGTCACACTGGACAGTCGCGGTGGAATGACGAGTCGACACACGAGAAAAAAAAGTGCAGCTGCAATTGAGCGATAGACAAATCCCCAATCAATCACGAATTAATTAATAAATTAGTATTGGCAGTTACGTCCAATGTCATGGGACGCACTGGCCGCGTCATAGTTTTAATTAATTACCTCTGAAACTGTCTGATCGGTGATGATGGTGGTTGGATCATTTGGCAGCTCTCATCGCAGAGGGGTGAAAATTATACTCCCTCTTCCACCCCGAGACTATGGCGCCATGAGGCTCGCGGGGATTCGACACCCGGACCCCTGCGACGGATGTCCATCGCAATGCGCGTCTCTCAATTATGATGCAATGACGTCCAACAATGAACACAGCATGCGAGGAGGAATGACATTTCCCTGGAAGTTACGTCTATCTCCATGCGTGCATTCAATGTTTTTATTTCACTTTCAGAAACACATTTATCATTTTTACAGTAACTGGTAGAGTCAAGCACTATAGATTGGAATGCCATTTTTTAATTTTCTGTCTTTCTTACTTTAAATCTAGAAAAACCCAACATCATTTTTCGAAGTCAATAATTCAACACTAAAATTGAAAAACATTTATTATGAGTGGAAAAAACAGCTACTTGCCCGAACTACATTTATTAGCCCTTATTTACATGTGAAGCTTTATTATTAATTTGTTTTTTATTTCATTTTTATTTATTTCATCATCTCACTTCGCTCGCGGGGAGGTTTTAAATTTCCCTCGAGGGTTTCACCCTAGACTCATTTAAGTAAAACATATTGACTTAAAATTTGTCTAAGAAAACGACTTCATTAGTTCTTGATAATTCAACATTTAATTGTTCGTATATTTCTATTTTATTTCATTTAATCAACTAATTCGCTCGCGGAAATTTCGTCCCAGCCAGTTTTGAAAAGTTTCAACCCCAGATGCTTTTGGGGTCCCAGCGTGGGTTCCGAGTGTGGGCGCCTCCCAGGCATCGACAACAGTGTATGTTGCAATCCTGAGCTTTTCTTTTGAGCAATACTGGGGTGATTTTCTATTTTTAAAACGATATTGATTTCAGGGTATGAACTTGTGACTGCATATACCTATGAGTGAAAGGATACAAGTTTTATTTTAGTTTAGGAGCATTAAAGGCTCTAGATGTGTGTAACGAAATAAGGGCCTTCCCGTTTTATTATTTGTATTATTATATTATCACGGGTGGTTCAAGAACGTGAATTTTCTCAAAATATTTAAAACCACACGCGAGCGAAGTATTAGAAGATCGAACAGCTATATCAAGAATGACGATAACGTTTTCCTCTCCTCCAGCCACTCCATTCGTGAAGGTCTTCTTCCCTTTCGCAGCGAGCACCCTATGCCCTAAGGGCTTCCGTCGTTCATCTGCCGGAGGGTGTTTTACAAAGCAGATTAGAGCGACGTTCCACTCTGGGAGCGAGGTTCCACAGCGGAGCAGGCTATATCACCTGTCGGACGTATTTACGCGACGGTCTCGGTTTACAACCCGGCAGCGGCGCACCCTCCGACCTCCCAACTACCACCACCACCACCCTTCCTTCTGTCGCTCCTCCTATCTCCAGCGAAACCACAGCTCTCACACAAGACTACTTCCTTAACGTAACGTTTCATTAATATCCTCTTTTCTCTCTCTGTACTTAAATAATTGTCAAGGATGAGGTATCATTTCAAAGATTGTTTCTGGACAGAATTTTGGAATTTTAATCATACATTTTAACTATTTACTTTTTTTAAAAATCAAATTAAATTCGGATTCTTGAGTTACCTCCCAGGTGCCACTACTCATAACAAAAAAGAGAGCGCACATGTAAACAATCATCATCAATTTTTATTATTCAACGCAGTTACGACTAATGGGTAGATACGGCAATTTTCAAGTGAAATCGGTGTTGAACAATGCCATGGAAGTGAAGCTTCTAAAGTGCAGAACGTTCATATCGAAGACCAATATTGTGGGTATTTAACGAAATAGGATTTGCCAAGTTAATACTAACAACACATATTCTAGAAATTTGATATATCGAAAATATGTTAATATTATTCCTTCGTTAACTGTGTGAGAGAATATTCGATCGGGTACACCTATTCACTTATGATGTCCGTGATATCTCGTCTAAAGCTTCGACGAAATCAAGAAAACTTCGGTTTGTGAACAGAATTATTGAATTGGTTTCTTGAAAACTTTTAGTGGTATAGGAAAGTGTAACAAATGCTCTCCTGACGTAGGATGGTTGGGTGTTCGATCCCCACTCCTCCGAACTGGGGACGATTTCAGCTGAGGATTTCGAACTCCGCCGTCATAGTCATTTTAATTACGTTATATTCCCTGGTTACAAAACATCTCTCCTTCCCAGCTTCATTCCCTTCGAAAATGTGATAAGGTGGTAAAACAGGCATCATGGCTTGAACTTTATCACATCCATTTAAGATAATCACGTGAATAATAATTGAAGTCATAGATGCTGACGTTCGTTTTATATAAACTTTCATTATTGTTCACAACTGTCATCATTATTTTAAAAATTCTTTTACTCTGTCATTGTTCAACCAAAATCAGTGAAGCCACCTTTTCTGTGGTTTGGGACTTCAACCAGCATCCCAAAGAGGAGAGTCTGGGTAGCAAATTGCAAGCTAGGGACCACAATTTTTGCGCGGTGAAGATATTGAGATAAGTGAGAAAAGTTGATGATAAAATATTGATAATTTATTATTTGATTTACCCAATGATTTTTTTAAATTAATGCTCTCAAATAATTAGTTTTAAATGATTTTTATATTTTCTTTATACATTACAAAACACCCACACGTTTAAGAGAGTATCTAGTCCAGACAGCATCCATGTTCAGTGTTCGATGGAGACACAATGTGCCAGTCTAGTGAAATATTATGTGGAATGTATTTTCATTTTATTCCAGACCTGGTGTGAAATAAATTTTCCCGCTTTTTGCCCTTAAACATTTTTTTTCTTTTTACTTCCTTCCGTCCATTTTATATTTTTTTAATTGAAGGAATGAATCATTGTGTTGTGGCTGACCTTAAAGACACACACCTATAGTCATCTGTAGTCCGCAGACCGAAAGTTGGCCATCCCTAACCTAAATTAGAGCGAGTACCTCATGTGCAACTAGGAAACAACCTATACTGAACACTATTGCAAATACTATATGACTAGTGATTATATGAGCAAAAATTCTGTGAGTATGAATGTAGTATTTTTATAATTGATAAGATTATTTACCGGTGTTGACACGAATAATTAAGAATCTAATTAAGAGTATTATTTTGTTTTCGCAATTTGAGATCCATGTTGGGCGATGAGAAATACATTCTTCTTAGGATGTTCTCCTGTTCTCTTCTTTCATTGAATTATTCCTCCTTCCATCTCCATCCATCGCCATCTGTCTGACCACCATCAAAGCCTGTCGCCCACTAAGCCATCACCATCGCTAGCAGTGTTGGACGCCAGCGGCCGAGGGTCGTTAACCGTTACCGCCTTTATCGACCATTTCGAATTTACGCGCTGCTGATGTGAACACGCTATGACCGCGCATAACCATACCCCTTCGCTCGTTACGCTTTCAATTTTTTTGTTCGGCCTGATTGTTAGCGAGTGCGAGTTAGCGCGTGAGCGCGGGAGATGCACGGTGTTGCATAAGAGGACAAAAATCGTTATTCGGCTGCTGCGTACATTAAATTTTTAAGTTTCCTACTTGATAGGTTTCGTAGCAATAATGCGAAGTCAGATATGTCGCTTCCAAAATATTGAAGTTGGTGGACGAAAAAGGTAGCAAATTAAAAACGTATGTATATTAAGTTTGTAATGATAGAAATTTGTTAAAAAATTGACAAAATCAAGTAGAGTATTGAGCAAATATGTTATTTTTAGAATTCATAAGTTTATATTTAACCTTAATAAAGTTTTGGCGTAAAGTTTGGGTCATTACAAAATAAATTTCTCGATACGGGCTTGATGAGGGATCTAAATAGTCATCTAATTAGGACGAGGATTGTCAAGACAATTCACTAGAGTTGACAGATCTTGGTAAATATATTTTTTGTAAAATACAGGTTATGGTAACATAATAAAAATATGATATTAACTAATCCCTTGAAAAATAATGAACTCTCTTACAAAAGCTGGTTTTGGTTTTGTTTGTTAGGGAAACGTTGGGCGCATTCTTTCGCATTGAGTAATCGTTGTCAATGCAACATTATCAATGATTGTGAGTTCCTCCAACAGGGGTGACAGCTGCTGTGACGAGGGAATGGCGGGGATTACAATGGATATGAAAGTGGTGGGGATGGGGATAGCCATCGCCAGGGGACCTCCCTTCAAATTCCCAATTCCGGCGTTTTTTCACCCTTATTTCGTTATGCAACATTGACTGCGGTTGCAGTGCTGGGATGCACCGGAGCAAGGGAGGGCTTCTGTGGAAATACATCATGTACACGCATGGAATATGATATTTTCCCAGGTTTTTAAAACGGTTTTTAAATGCTGGTAATGCGTTTGTGGTTTTTTGAAACGAAATGGAATTATTATTCTGTGGTTTATACAATTGTGTTTGAGCATATATGAGTGGTTTGTTTGTTTGTTTGTTTTACAGCGCAACGCTGCGGGACTACTATCCATATTAATTCTTTTTTATTTATTTATTTTTTTACTTTGTGGGGAAAATGGAACATAATTACTTCTTTCACTTTAGATAACTTTTCAAAAATATAATAAAAAAGAATATGAAAACGAGGAAAATGAAAATAATCTTTTAAATTTATGAAGTAAAATAAAGAATGGCGCAAAATCACTTTGTTTCGTGTTATAAAAAAATACTTTTGAGGAGTACAATAATACTAGTTCAAAAATACAACGCTCTTTCTCAATCAGCCTTTCAACGAAGTGCATAGTTTACTCTACAGAGCTCTATAAGTAGAAACGATGTTCACGAAGGAATAAAAGAATATTCACCTTAAACGTAAGTTTTACGAGGTATTTTCTTATGTTCGAGACACCGAAGAACAGATGAAAGAGAGAATGAATTGATCACCTATTTAACTGTGATGCTGTCCCAAAAAATCAGCACGACGACTAGCCTCTGAGCTGTTGCTATCACGAAGGTCTGTGGAAAGAATTTAACTCTCACATACAATTTAAAAATGTACATAAAAAGTTACTTATTGTTGAGTGTCTTATGTGCCGTCTATTAAACTAAATACAACGCTACGTTTTTGGGATTCTAATGAAAAAAAGTTATTAAAAATTACTAAATTTCTATTAGTGAAAAAAAAATCATAAGAATATGTGGAGTACGATGCTAAGTCAGTCGAGGAGCTATATCTTGTGATTCGCACACTTAGAAATTGGTGAATTTACATAATGTAATAGTTTCATCCTCATAGAAGGAATGTTTATTTACTGGTTTTGGATGTTACATTTGGTGGGTGTATATCAATGTGTTATACATTTTAACATTCCTGCTCAATATTCCAAAATAAAAGTTAAATTAAAATGTTAGTACTTTATATTTATGCTATTTAGTAGTTCAATTACAATGCCCTAAAAAATCAAATTATTTCATCCTTCATTACAAAACTGCAAATTGTTTTACTAGCAGGTAGTTAAGTTAAAAAATGGACATTTTTCAAGAAAAACAATTATTTAAAATTATATCATATTTTTCTTGAAACTGTAACAATTTTTCTGAAGTATTTTATGTTGTTTGAGAAGAAAACTTGTGAGTAATCTTTAATACATAAAGATTTTTTTTCTAAACTAGTTTACACACAAATGCTGCTTCTGTTTTGTATTGCTGCTCGATTTCAATGCAACNGATTTGAATGCAACTTTCCTGATTCGAGAATACAACAGTTTAAGTGTTCATTTCTTTGCTGTAAATTCGGTACATTTATGATGGAAAACTAATTTTCAATATGATTTCAGAATCACATTCTTGCTTAATCTAGCTAATTTGATAGAGACAAAATTACTCTATAAGTGAATTTAGATGTCAAAAAAACCCACTTGCATCTGTTTCTATTTGGAAGGGTACTGAGGACATTTTTGTGTGTGAGCAATTTTTGTTTCAAAATGACATACGTGTGCAATTTTGGATAATAAGGTAGTAAAGTATTAATGGCCTTCCGAACAATTAATTTGGCCAAAAGAGACTTCTAAGAGTATGGGGTCGGTATACGTCGTGAACTATAATGCTCTTTTTTGTTTAGTTGTTCAAAATATATTTTTCATGATTATTACTATTTTGTTTATGTTGTGTGTTAAAAGAGTATTATTTTAAAACGGCGTTCGCTTTCATATTTCAAGGTTTTACACACAAAAAACTAATATAAAATATAGTAAAAATACAAAAAAGCTATTAATCATGTAGTTTTTGCTCTTTTAGTGAAAGTTACGATCTTTCGATGTAATAGAGAAAAACGGTTTACTTTGAGATGACTTTGTATTGAAGTCGGGAAACGATATGAGGGAAATTCTTTCCCTTCTCTCGCTATGTGAATCATTTGTCGCCGACGATTGATCGGAAATCTATATTGTAGAAGGAATTGATTTAGTCTTGTGCAAAGCCATAGCAAGTGCTTCTCCTAAGGCGGTCGTTTAGGCGGCGAGCGGAACTGCATTCTGCTCTGTGTCCCACGCCAGTGGAGACGGTCGGGCGGTCGCGAGCGGCAGTTTCGTCAGATCTACGGATCTGTTCCGTGGATTTAAGCTTGAGAGCATAGAGGGCTGGATCTTGGCGGGATCCCCGCTATCCTGCCAGCTTTCGGAGAGTCTTACTGCGGATTCTTAGCGCACGCGCCGCGTCGCCGAGGCCAGACGACAACGCTGGTCGCTAGGGCGATAGCCATCACGGCGATAGCCAAGCGGTTCTTTGTTCTGACCTTCGGCGAACTCTTGTGTCAATGTGGAGCACATTACACCACTTTTGTATCACCCTCTTTCCACAGCACCCACCCTCATGTAATCCTGTCATCAAACAGTAACGTAGCCGGAATTTGGCTATAGGGTGGGGGTGTTAGAGATATAAATGAACAAGTCTCGTACAAAGACACATGTTATTTTATTCGGTGTGTTTATGCTAATGGAAAACCAGAGCCAACTCGATCATTTATCTATGCATTAGATAAATAATCTTTTACTTACCTAATTAACAGTATTATTTTATTTTTCGATTTACTTGTTTAAGGAATTGGGCAGGACCGGATCCCCTCGACTACGTCTTTCCACCGTATCATTTATCCATCTTAATAACCACTGGGTTGTCAAATCAGACTGTCCACACATCGTCACAACAGACACGATTTTCCGTCTTTACATTACCCTATCCTCCCTTCATCGTGTCCTCTGCATTGAAGATACGTACACCATTATTTAACTTTCCTGTCAGTTGCATTATTTCAATGAAGCTCATCCGTCCTCGAACCCATAACCACTTCCTATTCCTCCTAAATTTCTTCTTTCTTTTTCTTCGCTGCCTAATGACCGCGAAATATCTTGCTTTCTGTTTTCCTCGATAACTAAATCCATCTCTTGATACCATATCGCTATTTCTCGGTATCACCTCGTCCTCGTGCCTGAATCCTCGTCCCCCGTGGCCCCATTGCATATTCCGGTCTGTACCTCCCACCGAATGGACTATCTACATGCGATGGTATCAAAATGAAATTTTGTTTCTCATTGCTTAGAATATGTTTTTCATTAATTGCTGGATTTTGCATACTCTTAGAAGTTATTATGAAGCAGTTAGTGTATAATACTGTAATGTTCGTATTATTTACTTTTTTTTTCAAAATAACAGAATATTTCACCACTTACACAATTTCTGTGTTTTACTTCTACTTAAATTTATAAAGTTTATCGTAGAATTCATGAAAATGATAGATAAATAATATTTAATGTAAAATATACTAAACCTTTTGTATTAAAGTTTGGTGCTTTGATATTGAAATCCATTTTCGTAATCGTCTCCAAAACGTGAACCTCTTAAATATGTACTTAAATATTTGGGAAATTTCAGAACCTGTTCAAATACAGAACGAGTTGCCGAATGCAGCCATGATTTTTTGAATCCAAATCCTCATATCCTGAGACCCTCCCATGCCTCTCTCTTTTTCTTCACAGTCATAAACTAACTTCTCCCTTCTCTGCACGACGCGCGCATTGCAGTGTTTAATCTAGAGGAAATTCTCCACCTGGCGGCGACACGGGTCGATGCGAGCCATCTCCCCCCCC
>NNCF01127844.1:232081-302441 GCA_002313205.1 Laupala kohalensis | reverse complement strand
GTTCTAGGGTTCCTCACTTCTTTATAAAAAAACTTTTCGCCTTTATAAAAATCTTTTTAGTGGAGATCCTTTCTCTGAAGTTTTCTTATTTTCGTGTTTTACTCATTTTGACTTCTTCGTGTATTCTTCTGTTTGTATTTTAGTCTTTTGAGATTTTCGTTATGTAATTGTCAAAACTTTTGGCATGGTTTTAATTAAAAAGAGAGAAATGCGCATTTTCACATTTACATTTTTGAGCTTTACATTTCAGTTATTTGTAATATTTGTTCCTCAATTTGATTTCTATGTCGTACTATTTTTGTGAAGTCATTGTGAATCTTCGTGTCATATTGTGAATTTGCATTCTGTTATGATTTTGATTGTCCGTGTATTTGAAACGAACTAAACACGACTTCCTAGAAATCTTATAGAAACTTGTCGAGTAGGTAAGTTTCAAAATATTGGGTAATTTTGTCTACAGTTCGCCTTTAATTATCAAAATTATATGCTATTAACAATTTTTGAACATAGATGAAAGATTGTCCTACAGTTGGCCTTATTTAAAATGTAAATTAAAAAATTGTATTACTACTTAAAACTAACTGTTTTAAAACAAAAAATGTTGAGTCAATCATATTAAGTAGTTCGGAAGGTAGATATTGATGAATAATTATGATAAATTATATGGTAAGAGTATATTTGAATTAAATAATTATGTATTCTACTATTAACATCCATATATATGGATGTTAATAGTAGTGTTTGTGTAATGATAAATAAATAAATTACATCTTACGACCTTTTTACGGACGATTACAATACATATTGTTCTTATTAAAATACACAATGTAACGACTCGTGGTTTGAGNCTCGTGGTTTCAGTCGTCGTTCGGTGGTAACACATTGTAACAATAAACATGAACGTAGCAACATATTTTAGTAAGCACAATATATATCGCAATCGTCCATAAAAAGGTCCTACGTTGTTATTTATTTCTTATGTAAGTATATTTCACGATTTCTGTTATATTGGTATCTGTGTTTAGTATGTATATTTCTATTAATTAAAAAATACAAAAATAGTCTCCGTTCATTGCACAGTAATCAATACATATTACTTTAAACATTTTCATAACATATAGCTATGTGTTTTACAATAAAAACTTTGTGTAGTTAGCGGGTATTTGCATGGATGCTCTGTACAAGACCTGCGCGAAGCATGTCTGTTTTCGACCTGAAGTGATCTTGTTCCTTCCACCCCTACTCACGTTCCCCTACTCCTGTCCGCTTACGCCCACTCCGCTGACGCTCCGCTAGGTGTGTCTTTGCACAAGCGGAGCGGAGAAAACGCAAGTGTGAATCTAGCCATAAGCAGTGAATGCTGTGGTTTCAGAGGATCTACGTTTCAAACGAGGCGTTTGAAGGACAAGCGAAGTGTCAGTTGCAGATAGGAATCCTTCACGAATATTTGATTCAAGAAAGCTGTATGTAAAGAGAGAATTTATGTTTTACTTAATTATTTCATTACGTTATTCAAACGAAGAGAGAATTTATGTTTTTCTTAATTTTCATTATGCTATTCAAAAGTCAAATTTAATGTGAGTAATTCAAAGAAAATAATCTTTCAAGTTCGTATTTCATGATAAAGTTCATTCAAGTTTTACCATTGGAGTAATATTTGCTGAATAAATTCATGTTATTCATTGTTTTCGTATATGTATTTCATTGTTCCAACATCGTTATCCGTGTTTTTATTATGCCAATAAGTAACAATATTAATATTAAAGTTCTGTTATTAATTAAAGTCACTAGTTTGATAGTAACAGATGGCGCCCAATGAGTTTTTTAAATTAATCATGGTGTTGTGGCTCTTACGACAAGCTTATGGTGTATTTATGTAGAGGTAGGAGTAGGATATCTTGTGTTCGAATGCTTTCTGGACCGAACTGAACTAGCACAAATCAATTATGAGGTCTTAGGAGGCTTTCATAACACAATATGCTTTTGTGTAGCTTTAGAGAACAGTTAATGATTTCGGTATTGTTATAATCATCGACAGCAAACTAAAATTTTTAATTTAATACGTTAAAGGAACACTCTAAAACATTTTTGATTTATAATACAAATAAAGTAATACAAATTCACTTACGTTCCTTTAAATTTTAACAATAAAAGCTTTTGTTTAACAGCTTTCAGCATAAATGTTTACAAAATACGAATCAACCTCTCAAATACTATTCCCGTCATTAATATCATCCACAACGGTTGCCGAAAGATCACCTTAAGCCGAATATTCTGGGTGACAAGCTCGCATCTGGTGAGCAACAGCGGGAGCACGGAATTATGAGCCTAGATTGGGATTCGACACCAAAGCTAGGAAGTAATACAAAAGCTAGAATTAGAATCAATAATCAGCTAAGTGATGAGTTCAATGTTGAGTTTGGGGTCAAGCAAGGGGATACCCTCTTTCGACGACTCTGTTTTGTGTAGTAATGGACGTAATCCTGGCCCAATTAGATCTCAGGGGTAACATTTCCACTCGATGGAAAACAATGTATGGCTTATGCTGGTGATTTATTGTTAATCGCCAGAACAAGGAAAACATTGGAAAAGGTCTTCTTTGAACTCAGGGTAAACTCCTTACAATATGGACTGTCCATCAACACGCATAAACCAAAGTATATGAGGTGTAAGACAGGGGATCTGAATCTTACAGATATCACAATTGATGATGTGGTATATCAAGAAATAAACTCATACAAATACCTTGGTTTTGTTGTAAAAGGAGATAATTCAATTGAAGAAGAAATTAAAGAAAGAATAGTAGCTGGAAACAGGGCATTCTTTTTTCATAAAGCGTTGTTTAAAAATAAATTTCTCCTTAAAAATACCAAATTAAAACTATATACAGCGGTAATAAGACCAGTAGTTTCATACACAGCCGAAACATGGACTCTCAAAGCAAATGACTTTCAAAGGCTAATGATATTTGAGAGGAAGGTTTTGCGAAGAAATATATATGGCCCAATAAAATTAAAAGACGGCACCTGGAGATTGAGTACGACTGCGACTTAGGTCTGTACGACTATGACATTGCCCTGAAGAAGACCACAGAATGATGGTCGAAACGTTGGTAGTTTTATCTACTAACACGCGGTTTGTCCCGGATAAACAAGTTCGTACTGACTCCGGTCGCGGAAGCCTACGTTTATATATCAAATGTAGAGGGAAAATAAGAAAGAAATTTGATATTCCCCATTTTCAAACAGGAGAAGTGTTTCACTATTGTATGTGAGCAGAAAGCACGAGTTTTCATGTTACGGAATCTATTAACTGAAGATCTCCTGGATGTAGCAAATAGTACGATTATCTACTTTCGAAAGTTGGAGTTTTATCTAACAATTTTCACATCTTCTGTTATAAATATGAATGAATGTTTGAAACTTGGTCCGCTAAGCAAATCTAAGCAGTTTGATGACACTATTTTTATTTTTCTCCATATATTCGTTAAGAGAAGTCACGTATTTTTATGTTAGCCCTTCCCGGAAACTAGCACTTCATTCAGGGTAGATATCAACAAGAAAGGAGGATAGGGGAGGGAGATATTTCAACTAAGAATTTTATTTGATCTGAGCTTGGAAAATTTACCACACACTCAAGAATTTTCTTTTATAATTATGTGCTATTTCGTAATAAATACACACGTTTTTGGTTTATGCTTTATTATTTCTACTACTTCTATTTATATGATAATTTTGTACATATTACACGTACAATCGTCTGAAGCGAACAGCAAGTCATCAGGTTATAATCCCGAATGATAGAGATTAAGTTCAGCTGTACATAATTAATTTGCTTTTTATGTTTAAACTCTGTGTTTCACGGGTGTATCAATTTTGCGTGTATCGTACCCACACCCCCTTGCCAACTTGTAATATGATTCGCTTGCCATAAGAATTCTTTTTTTTTTTAATGAGTATGCGATTCTCTTAACTTTGTGTCTTGTGTCCCATCTCGGAGGATAGGAAAATGACATATAACACAACATCTGGCTGCATCTACTTAGTACGCTGTGCGTTGCTGGACAACACTTCGAGCAACTTGTCACTTCTGCAAGTCCCACGGCAAAGCGCTTCCCCTCGTAATATACGGGGAGAAAAAGGAATGCGGTGAAATTGGCGATTTATAACTCTTAAAATGACACCTTGATAATTTTTAGAAGTTCGGAGATTACTTTGAAATGCATTCGATCAGATCAAACCACACATTACCTTAAATTCTCGTTTTTCAAGTATGGTTTCGAATAGAATCAAATAATGTATATAAAAATATACGAAATTCATTTACAATAATGTGTGAGTTATCAGAAAGGCAGTAATGAGACATTTTGAAATAATTACATGGTTGGGATGAATAATAATGCTAGCTAAGTTTACTCTGATTCGAATAACCTTATTGCTTTATTGAGCTGTACGTTCAAACAAACTTAGTTAGTACTTGTTGAAATTTATGAATTAAAGCTAGTAGTAAAAAAGAACTCTCTTCAAATTTCTACTATTAGCTAGTTCTAGCTTCAGTTGACCATTTTTATAACTAATTTAGCTTTTGATATTAACTTTTAGTTTCAACTAATTTTTGTCGAACTCTGGTCCACACTGGAATCACAAATGTGGTGTATACTTGAACTAATTCTTCTACTATACTTAAACATATCACATACACGTTTAATGTAACGTCAAAATTGTAACAACTCACACTAAATATAACGCTGATTGAGTTTTGTATTCATGAACAATCCCGAGCACTCTTCTAATAACGCGAAGCAACGCAATAAATTTATAATTAATTAACAAATAATACATACATATCGTATTTAATAAATCTCATAATAATTTTGATAACATAATTATTGCTGTTTAAGTTTAAAGAACTGATTTAAATAAGTGATTTTCAAAAATAAATTCTTTTGAATTTGTAGAACGTCATATTGTGTTGACACACGGTGTCGATTGAAGTAATTTGTGTTTTCTAATATTATATATTTTAAAATTCCTTTGCAGATCTGGAATTGTTTTAATACTGTTATTTCATCGTCACCTCGTTAGAGTGCACTGCGGTGCATCAGCATTTTTGGAACTCGTCCCTGGATTTGTCAAAGCTTTGACTTGCAGCCGCAGTCGTCCGAAGAGGCGGAATTGGTGTGGAGATTGGTGGTGTTATCGTCGAATTGTCATGATTTAAGGTGAGTCATATCTAATTATTCAATAATAATTCATTTCAGATTAGTTGGGATAAATAAAATAACCTTTGCTTTTTCGTGCACAAAACGTGACTAATTCAGGTGCAAAGAAAGTGTATGATAAGACGCACTCAGAATGCATTATAAATAATAGTTCAATAAATTAGTTGATTAAATAAGTAAAAATTTATGTGAATATGTAAGGCTACTTGGTTCGTTTTGTTATCCAAGAGGATTCCTCATTTTTGAATTTGTATATAATTAAGAATGAACTGAAATATTTAAATCATCATAACAATTAACTTCGTTGAGTATTTCCGAGTTAAGGTGAATTATACATACAGAAACAATTAATGAACTCTTGTGCAATAAAAATGCTGCCCAATATCGTCGTAATAAATCACTTGAATTTACCACTCTAATTCCGCAATGGTAGTAATTGCTAAGCATTATTCTTCCTTGAGAGACAGCGGCGCATATGGAAGATGCGGTTTCGCACGTTTCACTTTTTCCGCTGCCGTGCCGGGTCATAGGGTGTCCACGGGCTTCCCCCGTCGTCACGTGATAAAATCTCCAATCTCTCCCTCCCAGAAAGAGAGGAAGGACGAGGGAGGGTTAATGAAGGCATGTGCTGCCACTAAGCGCTGGCGACACTGGCGCAACCGCCGCGCCGCGCACGACGGGACGGGACCTCCATACGTCTTCTTGCTGCGATGTGCTGCTTCTATTTGACGCTTCTCACTCTCCTTTCATATACATGACTGTTATTCAAATAACTTTGTTTTTTCTCTATTATACGTTGTTTCTCGCGAAGAGGAATTATTATTATTATTTTCCAATTCTTCCGCTTCCAAAATAATGCTTGTTTTCCTACCCACACAGTAATTAGATCATTGACTTTTCAGGATAGTCTACGGTAAAGTCTAGGGAGGTTTTCTTATATTACAAAACATTTTCGCATGACTGAATGAAATAATTTATTTATTCATCCGTTAATTATTCTTTTTTTTTTTTTCGTTCGGTAGATTAGTACACACTTCAGAACTTGCCGAGTTTCAGAATACAATTTCTTGGATTACGCGTAAACACAACAACCTAACTGAAAAACAAATTTGGGCCAACTCCCCTCTACAAAAATGTTCTTGAATTCGTGATTTATTCTGTTTTTTGTCAAGAAACTTAATAGTTTGTGAAGCAAAAAATATAAAAATAATAGAATTTTAAAACTGAATCCTAGATAAAATCGTGTTCCATGAAATTTCAAGAAAGGAGTAAAAATCTCCGTAGTCGATATTGTCAGTCGACTCACATCGTGTGCGACTTCACTGAACAATTTCCTAATATGTTTCTTTTTGTAAATAAACGATTGTTCACGTTTTCTTTCGTGTTTTTTCTTGCTTTATGCTCCGGTTATCCTCATTAAACTTTTCCTGTCTAGTTCGCATAGGTTTACACATTGTTTTTCTTTCGTTTCTCGCTCTTCCGCGTGCTCGTATCTCGTCCCTCTTCTCTCCGCCCTTCGTCCCGTTTCGTTCTCCCCATCCCTTTCTTCCTCAAAATGGCGGAGAGTGCGCTTCTACCCAAACACACGCACGCGGCGTGGTAATCCATCCAGCAGATTTATAGTCTTAATCATGCGTGGCTTAACTTTGTACAGGGCAGATTTAGGCCTCTGCCTCCGCCGCCACCGCTGGTCTCTGTGTCCTCCCGTGCTGCTGTGCACCTCCACGAATGGAATGGTGAGAGGGGGGAGGGGGGAAGAGGTCGATGAGCCGTCGAGAGACGATGAGGTTATCATACTCATGTAAAGGACCGCACAATGAATGGGGTGAGGAAGGGAGAGTTGATGAACGGGAGAAACACTTCATTCACTTGCAGCTTCTTTCGAAGTCTTGAAATTAAATGAGTTTTTATACTAATAAATTAATTGTATTTCTTATTACTGGACACGACTCAGATCGTAAGATCTACTCATCCGCCATTCCACAGAAATCTAAAATGATGTGCAAACATTTCGCGCACTTTTGACTCCCTTCTTAACTTTACACCGGAGAGAGGAATGGAGCTGGAATTTGGAAGATCCCTATACATTCACCTTAATCAATTATTTTGAAGTTCCTATTCCTCATACTTCCAGAAATAACCGGAGAGTTCAGGACCAAAATAATTGTTTGCTTTCTATCGATAAATTTCGTTTTCTTTTTCAGTTTTGTGGGTGGGTTGGGGTTCTACATTATAATCTCCAAAGATTGTGCCACTCTTTCTACACTTAACGCAATGTTTGCGCTACTTTGTCTCACAATCTGCCTATGAACCCTAAAATATTTCCGTAGATAATGTGGGAACATCTGGTCCATTGCTTCCAATTTAAACACAGTAGACGTCTTCAATCAATCAAAAAAAAAGCGGGGTTCTACTTTACAGACATTCTCCACTACCGTTTTCAGAAGTAAATATCAATTGTTTTTCATTAATTGAAAACACAATTTCATCTATTATGAATTATCATCCATTCATTCAAGTGGTGGATGGTGAAATCTTACCTGTTAACTGTTTAAAAAAAATTGTTTTCTCTGTAGCATTTAAAGGCCACCTACCATTCGTATCTGAAAAGTGAGGGTTGCCCCCAGCCATTTATTTCGTTACGGCGAAGAAAAAAAAGGAAGAAAATCGCTTGAAAAATATTAAGTTTCGAAGTGTCCTTTCTCTGCGTGTTCAGGTGCTGACTCGTCCTAAAATATAGTGCCGGCGGCAGCCGGTGGAGGCAGCGCGATCGCATTTACACGTTAGCTTGGGGTGGCGCGTGCGTGGCCCAGGTGCTCATATAAAAACGATAAAAGGTTATGTAAATTCAATTATATTGGTTGAAATAGTAGGCGCGGCTTTGCGCACAAGCCGCTTTCCAATCCCCGGTCGTGTAATTGTTAGTCATGCGACCGAACGACTGCGGTGTTATTGCTTTTTTTTCATCGCTTTTTTAGATCTGCGTTGCTTCTTTCTATTGTCTTATACTACCACTAACGGCCTGCCCCAGTTTCGCACGGCAGTCTTTGTTTTGTATGTTTCTCTTTAACTCTTATTTACAATTTATTGTAGACAAAAGGAGTGTGCCCATAATAATATTTAGATGCTAGATAAAAATATTTTTTATAATTCACTTCTCAGTGATAGCGGTACGTGTTCAGAAACATCCATCTAAAACCTTAAATATTCAACCAAATATTATGTTTTGATGACTAATTTTTATATAATGATTTCAGACAAACATTAATTTTTTTCCTATCTAAATTACTCTTGATATGAAATATTTTGACACTTCAATTTTCATATCCTTTCTTCGTAGATAGGTCGAATTTTTGTAGAAATGTTTGGGGCGAATAATTTACCGGAAATTGCTTTCTCATATCTTTATTTACACATCGCTCACAAAGGAAACTCCGCTAGATTTTTCTCTCCATATTTACGGTTCATTTACTCAAAATACGCACGAAATAAATACCTAAACGAACGTCGTGAAATACTACATCTGTTAGTGCAATCCATAATATCATCTGTTCAATAGCTACTGAGAAATGTGTTCACAGACCGACAGATACGATCGACATGGGATTCTGTTTTATACTGTGTAATGATTCCGTAATATCATGCATAGATATCTTGTTGAATCTCTTGAAAACTATTTTGATTTAATCACTATCTTAATTAAAAATTAAAAAATTCTCATGCTATTTTACGTTATTAATATTGTGTTGTGAGATATGAGGGTTTCTTCTTGTAAAAGAAATATTTTCTATTAGAATTTCAATTTGCTTTTTAGATTCAATTACACAGAACATCTGTTCAGTCATTCCTCATTAGTTTGGAATACGGTTCCCCAATGATGATAAAACACTTTTAGTCAATAAAAATATAAGAAATTGTTTTCTTCTACAAAGAATTCGGTGGAATAGTGGATTATGACATATCGAGCGCAAATCTAGTAAATCTCGTGGATACCAAACTTTGCTCCACTCAAAGTTATTAGAAACGATTTTCAAAAGATTTTACTTCTAATAAAATGAAAATTAGGTATAGTTTTGCCAATACATAGTTTCCAATTTATTGATAAGTAAATAACAATCTTTCCTCACTTTTACCATTATTAAGAAGCTGATATAATCAGCAGTATCATTCTAAATAATATATTAGTTCTGTTATTTTCTCAATCAAATTTAAAGTTTACGTTTGGGAGTTGTTAAAATACATGTTTTAGAGTGACGTATTGTTTGAATGATGAGCAATTTTTAGTCATTCTTGAGTNGTTTTAGAGTGACGTATTGTTTGAATGATGAGCAATTTTTAGTCATTCTTGAGTGTATTGTGTTTAGATTTTTTTAAATTACGTTTATTATGAAGCCACTTGGTATTTTCTTATACCCAAGACAGAAATTGCAAGAATACAGCTTTCAGAAGTGTTGTTTATTCAGATTTAGTTTATTTTAATGAACCACAACTCAAACGGAGATCGTAACGTTAACGGATGTTTTTGTAATTGATGTGGCGCCAGAAAAAAATAGTTCTCAAAACAAATATTTCGTAATCGTAGCCATTCAGTTTCATTACACATTCGATGTGTGCCAGAATAAAACGTAAATTAAAATCAAACTTTTAATCTATGCTTAAAGGGATCATACAAACATGAGTCGTATTATCCTAGGAGAGAAGCAACACAATCGGCAGCGAGTAATGGAAGTCGTAACGTACAATCCCTGTGTAATCCTTGGAGACACTGAGGATTGACGTGACTCACAAGTTTAAAATTCTTTTGCTCTCACGAGAAGTTCTTCCGACAGGGGTGCGCAAAACCTATTGAAGAAGAGCTTCTGGTTCTACATGTGTAAGGAACTTTTTGTTGAATAAGGACCCATAAAAATTTAAGAAAACAACTCCAGTTCTAAGAAATATTATCTTCACAAAACACTGATTATTTTTCCGAATATACTCATACATATTAGCAAGTAAGAGAGATTAAATTTCGTTTCTAATTTTATTGATAAATAATTTGGAATATTGAAATATTTTAATTGTTTGTAGTGATTTTGACCTCGTGATAGTATGGAAGTTTGTAGTGAAATACGGTTTCGAGACCCTGCTGCAGTTCCCGCTTGTCCCGAGCAGGTCACTGAGAAAGAGAGAAATGTGTCAACAAGAAATACAGTACTGCAGACACATAACGTGAGAATGGTAACAAACAACCTTGAAGTAACTTTTCTTGAACTTTCTTTGCTTCGCGATTTAGTGAATAATAAAACAGGACATTCCAAAAGTACTTTAAATATCGTGACGTGGATCATTGTCATTGATGGTTTGTCCCTGTATCCGAAGTTTCTCTTTAATAAACAACAAAATATTTTATTGAAATGCAATTAAACTTTTTATTTAAAAAAAGGAAAACGTGAAGGGGTAGTTCAATTGCAGCACTATGCACTCTCATACATCAGGGCGCACGTGTGCGAGTACATAATGTTTAAGTAAAGCTTCCAGGAATCCGAGCAAACCCTCGCTTCGTCTCGTCCACCCCTGACCAGCCAGCGATTTTCATCCCCATTTATCGTCGCTCTTTACGACAGCGTCCGTGGAGTTTTCATTGGCGCCGTCCGCTCTTTACGGCCGCTCTGAATTTCGTCACAAAGCAGTCGACCGACGGACGCCACGGAGACGCTCCCACTCAAATTGCTCCGTCGCCGCTCGCTGCTCAGAAATAGTTCCCTCGCGGGCCGGGAGATTGCGCGGGCGGCCATTACTGTGGCGGCCATGTCGGACGCTGTGGATGTTTCGGAATTCATTAGAATATTTCGTCTGTTTTTCTTTCGCTGAGCGCGCACAGGGATTTCGGTCGTTCAGAAGCAGTTGCGGTGACCTTATTTCTGTTTACAGGAGACAGTGTTATAAATAAACAGTAAAACTGAGTAGCGTTTGGTTGACAGACTCGTAGCAACGTCAGTAGACCGTTGAAGTGCCTCGTTTTTAGGAAGTTTGGAGTTACGGCGCCTGCTCATGGTCATTTGTTTTGTTGTTGCGCGTCGCTCGTAGGCTTTCGAATGGATTGTTGAGGTCCTCGTAATTATTGCGTGTCTCTGAGACCGGGGAAAGAAAACAACAACGTCGTCATTGCATATTTACGTTACAAAATACTTCTGCATTCGGGGACCCATGTAATTTAACTGCGGAAATGAAACGGATCATGTTAATAAATTATTGAAGTTTATAAATATATCGTCGCTCCTCCCACAAGTTCTCGGGAGGGTTTACATTTGTATTCTTCTTTCCTTTTCCTTTTCTTCTTTCCTCTCATTCTTCCTTTTCCTTTTTTCTTTTTAATTATAGTTTTTAGAATTTATCTATTTTTTATATAATGTATTGGGGAACTGTTGTCAGTCCTTTCCAATCATCCTTGTGTTTAGATATTAGGAGGGTTTTTTAGTGGGTATAGTTGAGGTATTCGGCGAGTCCCACACTCGGGGAAGAGTCGCTTCGGCTCTTCCCTACGGTGCGAAACTGCATTTTCCCCCACCTGCAAGGACTCTAATGACCTCAACGTTGGGAAGCCATAAAACCCCAATTGAAAAAAAATTTAATGCGCTCGGACATAAGCCATCCCGTTGGTTTGATGACTACGCATTTATTTTGGATTTTCAGAACAAAGGAATTGCTTTGCCTTTATTCTAATTACATATAACGATCCCTGATCTTTGAATTTTATTCATCAAATGTAACTATTTGTTAAGATCCCGAAAAATGAGTTATTACGAGTATATTTTGTGGGAAGGGACGGGCTTGTAATCTTGCATTTTAACTCTTACATTTACTATTCATTTTAATCAGTTTTAAAATACAAATTGAATTGTAGCGAGTTCTTAAAGTACTTCCAGGTGACATTATTCTCGGCTTGATGTATTTACCCAAAAAAACGGAATATCGGATAACAATAGCGTATATTGTTTTTACGATAAAGAGACCCCACTTGCTTATAAATCTCACCTTAGTATGGCTCAGTAATCTTCGTAAGGGCGCGAAAGTCCTACCACTGAGTTAAGTGAAGAAACATAAAGTGCAGAAATAGGTTTTCTTGTCTCTGTCATCAAGAATTTTTCTATCAAGAGATCTTCTTCGGAATCTTTCTTTTAACGATGCTCGTGAAATAAAAATAAAAATTTTTAATGGAAAATTAGGAGACATTTGAAAATCGAATATAATATTTCATAACCTTACACACTTTCGAATTATTGCAAATAAATATTGAATCGTATCAAACTAAGGAATCTCCGTGACAATAAAAATGATCGCCTGAAAGCATTCAAAATTCAATTTATTGCGATTAAAGGGTTAAAACTGAAGTTTGTTTTCTCGTAGAATTGACATTTTCAATTTTCTACCTCAACATTTTCAATTTTCGAATCCGAGTATACAGATTCTATTTTCCAAAACAATCATGCGATATTTTAATGTCTGAAGACCATCATTGTTTTCTGTGTTGATGAAATCGCGTTGAAAGGAAAATGGAAGCTGTATTAGTCCAATTATATTCTTCCAACCATTCAGTAAACACAACAAACATGGAGTTGCGCAAGAAATTATTGAAAGTATATAACAGGAAAATGAATATGGTACCTATGAAAACTACCATTCACTCCAAATAGCATATTCATATATTCAGAGACAAATTAAAATCGAAGGATCCAAGAAATTGGAACCATATTCTCAAAGACTATCCCGAACTCCCCTTTGAGGTATCCCTTAAATCAACTTTACAACGTACTTGTAATAAGATATAAATTTTCAGGATTTTCTAGTGTTACCGTAGCGTAATAGACTGAAGACACAACAAATGTTAATTATTGCAGTCAATCTGTTGCAATTCCAAATCTTGTAGCTTGGAATGTGAGAACTCTGTTTTAAGTAATAGATTAATTTTCTAATTTTATGTTTTTATATTTCAAAACTTGTCCGAATCTAACCGTGATGACCGAGCAATAAACAACTATTAGAAGAGATTGACTCGTGAATGCCTGACTTGTGAATGCCGAATTCAGTGAAGGCTGGCCATGGCATTCCCTCGATTGCAATACAAATTTGAACAACAGAGTATGACTGCAGAGACGTTTTTTTTTCCTTTTGAGTACTGTATTGTCGTAAAATTTCAAATCTTAAAAATTAGATTTTAACAAATTTCTTAGTTTAAAATGTTAAGTGAAAATAATTGTTTTCACTCATAAATAAGATTTGATTTGATTTTGGAATAAAACAGAAAAATAACCAAGATATGTGATTACAACTCATTTTTGCTTATATAAATGACAATCTTGAAATATTTTTATTTATCTTATTTTTTTTTACATGTTCGGAATGTTTCGAATTAAATAGAATCCTTGTTGAAAATTTTTAGATATCTGAATGTTTTGAAGGCTTTTCGGGGTCCTCGAGAGCTGCCTGAAAACGGCTCTGATACGCTCGCTGTCCGTTCAGAAGACGAAAAGGCGACGGCGGCGTTTCTGAGCGGAGTGGATCACAAGTGGCCCGGTGTAGAGTTGCAAACACACTGTGGCACTGTCACTGTTCAGTGTTTCCCTTCGCTTATGATCTTTACTCTCGTTTGCTGGGTGGGCTCTTTGTTTACGGGAGCTTCCTCCAAAACTGTATCAGAGGAATTCTGGGCGGAAGCCAGTTGACATGCCACCGAGAAACTGATATTTTTAAACGTTACTCACAACTTCAAGGTAAACCACTCATCGCTAAACATCGATCTTAGTATAGTGTGGAGATTTTTTTCTTCAATATTCAATTATTTAAAATTTTTCACCAAGTATGTATTAATTTCGAAACATTTCGAATTTGTAAATAAATGTTAATGCGAACTCGCAAAAATGTAGTGTTGCACAGACTTTGTGGAGGTTCTCTCGTTTGCATGTTGGACACTATCCTGCTCATGAATTCCTTCATAATTAATGTATATACCAAACTTTTTTAAATACTGTACTTCAGAAAATTAGCTTATTTTTCATGAAGTTATAATAAGTGTTTAAATGCTTATTCTGAAAATAATTGTTTGGCCTGTTACGATCTCTGAGAAACCCTTTTCATTGAAGCATATTGTGATTTGTCGCTTTACTTTCGTGGAAATGCTTGTGTTAATCTCCAGCTCCTCTGCAGTAAACAAAAAATAAAATTATTTATTTAAAAAATCAACATCTTTTGTACCGTCTTATTGTTGTAAGTAGTAGTTAATAAGATAGAGTAAAAAAACTTGTGTGTCTGAACTACTATTACAAACTCTATAATTGGAATTTATAGAGTTTAATTGGAGCACATGCTATAGTTTGTATACAAAAGTTATTAAGAATAAACATTAAGCTTAAATTTTGGACTAACATGTGAAGTAAACAAATTGAAAGACATCAGTGAAAACAGTTTGAAACTACAAGGGGCGGATATGAAGAAGCCGCGTCCAAACATATCTTCTCCTTTACATAAGAAGTTATTTGTGATATGCTTCTACTTTGTTTCTCATTTGTGCTCGAAATATTGATTTTCAGCCAAAACATAAGATACAAAGGTATATTAGTGTGTAGCTGTAATATTATTATTTTTGCTGTTTAAGAATGTATCGATCGAGTTGCAGCACTTATATTTTATTTAATCTGTTCCTACGTTTGTTGTAGTAATAAGTGACATAACGGTTGAAATATTATCCCGAATGAAACATTTGCCCCGCAAGTGCTCAAGAGTCCAAAGGAAAGCTTTGTAATAAATATCTGCTCGCGAACTTGTGGAGGACACATATTTTGAACGGCGTCAGAATCTGAGCCAAGCACTCTTCTAGATCGGCGCGGCGGTAGGTATCTCGTATCTCGGGAAGGCTTGAAGGTTCCGCTCGCTCATAATGGAGGAGGATTTGGTTTGAAAGGCCAAAGGCGGTACACGGCCACCCCCCCCCGCCCGCCGCCTACTGCACGGGACAAGGGATGTGGCTTGTGGCTCCTGCGCCCTGTCAAATGCCACGACGTCCCATACCTTCGCCAAACGCTTCTTCATCTCCGACTCAGTTTACTTTGAATTTATAATCCGATAAGTTGCGTCAAGTCAGCGTTTGGAACGCATATTTATCCTTGGAGCTCCTGGCTTGTTTATTTCGTAGTTGAATTAAATTCGCAACTAAAAACTAACGACTTGTAATGTGAGTTTCAACTGATTTTTCATGTATAATTTCAGAAACTATCTTTTAGAGGAAATTTGTCTAAAAATACTACTAGTTGATGAAAAGGAAACAGTTGTAAAATTTAAGTAACAACCTATAACAGTAGTTTTCGAAGAAGGATAAAGAGAAAAAATCTTTCAATTTTTTTGCCAAATTTCTCTAATTTTATTTCTCTAGAAATTCTGCGTTAAAATTGGTTGAGTAAGTGAACTAAACAATTCAGCAATTAATTTACTTAAACTCAATAACTATTTTTTTCTATAAATATAGATGAGAAGGTTCAACTTCAACTGATTTAGTTTTAAAATAATTTCTAAAGTCCAATTACAGTTCTAGTTTTTGTTTAATTTTTTCCAACACTGGTTCATTGAGTATTTATAAAAATAATGTTAGTATATTAAAGTTATTCACATTTACAGAAGTTCTAATATTTTTTATTAGCAACGGATAAAAATTGCCTTATCTACTTCGCAAGGAAATCCTTTACGTCGAATCATTTAGCAAAAAAACAAAGCACAGTACATGAAACACTATAGTAAATTCAATATATGAACCAAAATATGGAGTAAGGTGAGTTCAAATTTGTCTTTCTGAAACTATATCAATAATATGGTTTTCACTGCTCATATGTAAAGTAAATTTTCAAAGGATTTCTGATAGTTCAAATTACAACCAATCAGAAGTAATTTTTTATTTCAACCAAGAAATTGCTCAGATAATAATAACAATGAATAATAGTAAATCTTGAAATACAGGAATCTTTCCATTGAATTGAGTAGTCTCTGGGGTGTTAAAACTGAAGTTATTTCTTATTATAAGGATATATAAGTATTGTAAGGAAACAAATTTCTCGTTAGTTTGGAAATTGGAAAACGTAAGTGAAATAATATATATTTTTTTGTATCAAGGGCTGATTGGACAGGGTGAGGCCTCACCTACCTTTGTCTCAATATGGCTACACAGAGGGTTTTCGCGGCACAGTAACTCTGCTGGTCTCGAATGTAGAGCTAAATCATGGGACTGCCTGTTCTGCCGCATCAATAGAGGAGCGCTAGACGAACAAGCAACCCGGCTCTCGGGGTGTCCGTGTCGGAAGAGGACGGATTGCAACGCGTCCACGAGTTAGTCTCCTCATTGCTCGTAAATTTTGATGTGCCATTGAAGAGGCAGTGTACGCTATTGAGACATAGAGCTATGGGGCACAATGCAGATGCTGCCTTATGCGGTGAAACAGTATTCGCGTAACAACGTTAAATTGGAAATTGCTTGTATTAACCAGTATAGTGCCCGGTATTCTCGGGTCGTTATCTTCAAAATCAAAGCTGAGCATAACTTAAATGAATCGCGCGCATAACTCAGTAATTTAAACACACGAATGACTCCGTCTGTTTTCCTCCTTGAAGCGATTTGGCACAAACTATCGATCTTAAATTTGAAACTGAACTGATTTGAAATGAATTGCTCTGTTGCTTTTGAATCTTCGACATCTACATGCAACTGCCGAAGTTGGGCACAATTTACCGACAAATCAGTGTATAAATCAGTGCGTAGTCTTATACTCTATCATCTCATCACCTTTACTGATATCTAGCTGACGCATCAGTTAGCTTGATCATTGATGGTGAAGTTTGTGCGCAACCCATCTACGCTGTACGAACCTCGTTTCTCGTTTTCTAATTTTCTTGGGTTGTATCAATATAAACCATACCTTCCTCTGCACTTGAAAGATCCCTCCAAACTTTCAGATCAATTCGTTATTTTTTTTAAATTTAGTTGTACAAGTCACTCTATTGAATTCACTTGTGTTCAACAATTGTAAATGTGAACATTTATATTCACTTGCTGAAGAACTCTTCGTAACCGGTTCCGGATCAACCGCTCCTAAGATTAACCGGCCTATCCCGTGGAACTTACTTTCTTTTAGCGTGGAATAGCTGGCAGTGGCTCAAACATAGTTTGACGGACCTATGCTGGAAAGTTCCTGGGAAGTAAAACGGGGTTGCGGGAAGTTACATGTGCATTGTGTTCGTGTTGATACGCCAGTTCGATTCCCCTCTTGCTTCCGAGTCTCTCGTTCTCTCAATCAATGTGTACCAAAGTCCATTTTTCTATGAATCAATCATTTGGCGTTCGTTTAAGTACTTACAGCACAATTAAATGAGTTTCAATTACTTTTATTTTATGTCTCATGGCGAGGTTCGGGCCATTTTGCCCGCTCNAAATTTAGTTGTACAAGTCACTCTATTGAATTCACTTGTGTTCAACAATTGTAAATGTGAACATTTATATTCACTTGCTGAAGAACTCTTCGTAACCGGTTCCGGATCAACCGGTCCTAAGATTAACCGGCCTATCCCGTGGAACTTACTTTCTTTTAGCGTGGAATAGCTGGCAGTGGCTCAAACATAGTTTGACGGACCTATGCTGGAAAGTTCCTGGGAAGTAAAACGGGGTTGCGGGAAGTTACATGTGCATTGTGTTCGTGTTGATACGCCAGTTCGATTCCCCTCTTGCTTCCGAGTCTCTCGTTCTCTCAATCAATGTGTACCAAAGTCCATTTTTCTATGAATCAATCATTTGGCGTTCGTTTAAGTACTTACAGCACAATTAAATGAGTTTCAATTACTTTTATTTTATGTCTCATGGCGAGGTTCGGGCCATTTTGCCCGCTCTTCCACCTAAACGTGACTTGGGAAAGGGAATTGTGAAGAAATGTTGGGTTAACAGGGAAGTTATGGTACCGAACCGACATTTGCCTGGAGTAGGTGAGGGACACCCCAGCTGAAAACCTCGCCTAGTTCGTCCGAACAGAATTTGAACCCCAGGCTGGTATCGTGATAGCGAAGACCCTTCCACTGGACTACCGCTTACGTCTCATTCGGTTGTTTATTCGTGACAACTTGATAAAATTGAAGGCTCTGTTAGAACGAAAATAATTTTTTTACAGGAACCTCGGATTCGCCGCCCAAAAGGGTAACCGGCCAAGGTCTCGGTGCTGACTCTGTAAAGTGGAGTTCCACTGTAGTATGAGTTATTGTAATGTTCATCCATTTATGCCCTTACAAGTATTAGCTAAAATATTTAGTCACAAATATATCAATGTCTTTCTTTATCTTTATTTTATTATTTATGTTATTATGTGAATATATTTATATTTCTTATTGATGTTATTGTTTGTTATTGATGTTTTTCTTTATCTTTGTTATTTTGTTTTAATGCCTACCTTAATGGTGGAATTATTGATCTCTAAATAAATCAAAGGATTGAATTCAAGGAAATTGACCCCTAAAATCCTCCTCTAATCTCGAATCGATACTATTGTCCACATTATCACAAAACATTCGTGAATAAATTAGTCATTAGCATCTGCTTTGACATGATACGTTATTTAAGGAAACATGACAAAGTTTTAACTTTCTGTTGGATCTATTTAACATCGTGTAGATTTACGAAACGAACATTGTATTACAAGTCGTGACTCCGTAACAAATACAACGTTCGTACGACACATAATAATAATAAGAATAATAATAATTTATTAATCTGCAAGTGAGCAAAGATCAGTGGCAGATGGAAAACGTAATAGATACAATAAGAATATGCATAATACAATAATGTGAAAAAAAAAATATATTGTCCAAATATCTATAAAATATACACACACGGAATAAAATACTTAGAAAATTAGTACACAGGAAGCGAGAAAGATAATACATCTTAGAAATTTAAAAAAAAATCAGGCCCATATATGTGTATATTCACATATGTACAGAAACACATTTTCACTTACAAATAGATACAGACTCACACTCATACGTACAAACACGCTTCAATATACGCAAATATACCATTACTCCTCCTATAGTCTTAATGTAAAAATAATTTCTAAAATATAATTAAAAGAAATTAATGACTATAAAAAATAACGCTAAAACAGGATTGCTGTGAACAGTCACGCACACTTCACTACACCGCACTGCAATTCTATTCGCTCTGAGCATTTTCTATACCCTTAGTCACATTCACTACACTGCACTTCACATGTGCTCCTATTTCGATGTAACCTAGTGAACATTTAGCCCATATTTTCGTAAAATACCGTCGTAAATGTGTATTGCTCGTGAGTTTTGATATGGTATACTTTTAGTCAGGGCTTAGGTAGCAATTTAAATGAAAAATTGAATATGTAAGCGCAGTGATGTACGTCCACTAATCGTGTAATGCGTATTTATGTGGTCTTGTCCGCATGACATGTATCGCTTTTTAATATCCAAAACCAGGAAGTTTAAAACATGCTTAAATGGAATTAAAAAATTGACGTTTTAAATATAAAACATTTAACTGTTATTAAAAATACATAATTCCTTGAGATTTACATAATGATTCGATGAGTGCGTGGCTCTGTGGGACCACCTCATATATTTCGGATTAAGTTGTAATTTATACTTCAATTTATTCTGCACAGAAGTTAATCCACTCAATTAAATTATATATTTCTCATTTACACTCATTACGTTGTGATGAATCAGCGATGAAAAATGGGGTAGGATTAAAAAATGGGGCTCATGGGAAGAGATATCAATTCAAATTATAAAGCTGGTAGTTAATAAACAATATTTTAAAATCCATCCCTTGCAAAATTAATAGAATGGCGTAATACATTCAACAGACTGAATAAATATTTTTCGTGTTTATTTTGTTATCCACTACAATATTTTTTACAACTAACTTCTATACTTGTAGATTTATCTCTGTCTTAAAATAGTAAAGTGACATATCTTTATTTTTGAATTTTCTAGGGAATTGGAATCAAATGTGTGTTGGATAATGTACAAAATTTACCAACTTTTGTAATAGAAATGTTTTATTTTTTCAGTTTTATAAACTTGAAAATTTAAATTTTGGATTTCACTTTATTTTTTAGTTTGCGATTCCCGCTATTTTGAATAAAAATTTGTTAAAATTCTAGTAAATTCTTATTCCAAAAATTAACATAAGATGCGTTCCATTATATTCACATGAAACGGTTTCACGCAAAAACCTGTTCCAAAACCGAAAAAACACTTTTTCCTCCTGCTCTAGGATATACTGCAATACTTGTTCGAAAATGAAACCGTTGATCTCTTTTAATTACCTCTGTTCAAACAAAATTAATTCATTAAATATTAATGTTTGGCCTAAATATTTATTTTACATGATGTAGCATTATTAATAAGCATCTATTTATTATTAAATTCAGTGGTAGTAAAGTTATATTTCGTCGAGGATATTAAATCAAAAAGAAAACATAATCGAAAATTTAATTTTATTATAATATACTGTAAGGAAATAATATGTTTGAAATTGATAAATTAAAACATTAGATTGACTTTTGAAAATTGATTTAATATAACAATAATTTAATATAATATAAGAGAATGAAGGATATGTTGCTTGCAGTGCGAGTAGGTCGCGGTCAGTACATGTCTCTCTCTCGCTTATATTTGAAAAACCATCACTTTTATACTAAAATATTCTAGTTGAAGTATTTATGTATAGGTAGTTTAACATATTATACAATATTTTACATGGAGTAAATTTATTTCATTGCTGTGTTATCTCTCGCAGAATGAACTCATTCTGACATTGCAGCATGTTGTCTATTCCAAAGTCCTATAATATTTTGATTATGATAATTTTCGATAATCGGTGTTAATTCTTCGGTGTTATTAGGCAGGTTCCAGAAGACTAAATAATGTGGGAAGAGAATTCTTAATGAGGATGAAAATGAACTTGGTGAACCATGATTTTGGTGACGATATTTCAATTGTTGACCTCATGACAAACAGGAATCCTTTCTTTGATGTTTTGAGTGTCGATGCATTTCTCGACTTCTTCCGCCTAGTATCCTTCGTACAATAATGCATCCGTCAGAGGTAGCGTACGCCTCTTTCGTGTGTTTTCTGTCGTGCGCATTACTTTCCAAAAGCCGATCGCCTCGTTCGATGGATCGTCGCCGGGCGCTGAGTGCCTCTAAATACGCGGGGATGGAGGCACGGCGGCGGGCAGACGTGCGCGAGTATTTTTACCTCGCTTCCACCGCAGAGCTTAGCGCACCACCCTGCGGCGGCGGCGGCGGTCGCCGTCGCCACCCCCACCCCCACCCACGCCTCCTCCTCCAGCACTTATCCGCAGAGGCTGCTCCGCTGCTGGAGGCGGCGGCAGCTGTCTCCCTAATCCGCCAGAAGGACGCGTGATATATTCCTTTGAATTATGGCAAAAACTGTCTGTTAACACCAAAACAAAATAATCTAGCATTAGTGAAGGATTTTCTTGCGACGACGAGGCAAGTGCGCTACGGACGTGTATGATTTGTGAGGCAGTCTCTCTTCTTTTTTTTTCCGCGGCAGACGAGTTCCGCTGACGGGGCGGCGCGCTGTGGTGCTTATGGCGACGACACCGACACCCGCTGGGGTGAGGCGGCTTCCGGGGTCGGTCTGCGTGCGGATCCGAACGGAAGGGAGTCGCAGGGAGCTGTGGCGGGGCGAAGCCGAAACGATGCTGACGTCTCTGAGTGACTGTTATCGAAGCGGCTTCGCGTGTGTTCGCGAGGGAAAAAGAGGTCACGTGTCGGTAACATCGGAGCAGCGGAGAGGACGACGTTGACTACATGTCGTTAAAATGTCCTCTGAGGAGCAGTTTGACAGGCGAGGATGATTTATTCTCCCGTGCTCCGTATGGCATATCGTACAGTCCGAACAATGTTATTTCAAATTAAGACAATACATTCGTATTTTCTTTTTTTATGCGTAACATTTAGTGGTAAGTATGGAGTGGAGATTACTAGTTCCAAAGCTAGCATTCATCCACTCATTCATCCTTCCTTTGTTTTCACTTTCAAAATTGCCAAAAATGGAAAAAGATGTGAGATTATGTAGAATGATAACAGGAAAGGAAAAATACTCAAATTTTGGATCTTCCAAGAGTTCTTTTCAATTTCGTCAAGTATTTTTATGCAAAACTTGCTACGGATTTTGCAAGAGGTATCAGCCATGCAGAGCAGCTTTGCACCCCATTCTTTGTTCCTGAATGCAGTTATAAAGATACTGCTGCGGTTACGACGCAGCTCTAGTTCGCACGATCTATTCTTCTTCCTTCAGGTTGAACCGCAGCCGGATTCAAACGATTCGCTGCCGAGTTAGGTAAATTATACAAAATAGTGTTCCTAAACACAACTATAAAACCTTTAAATTTAAAACTGATACTGAGAAATTATCTGACAAATCAAAATATTCGGAGAAAAATAAAAAATAAAAATATTCAGCCAAAAAGTTTTTTGCGTTACAAATCTGAGGGTTAGGAGGAAAATGCATTGATTTTATGCGGCGTATAAATATTTTTAGCTACAGAATTCGTGTTTTTTTAATAATACATGCAAATATCATTGATGACATTATTCATTCACGCTTCTTCATCTACGATTATAATGAGAATTGTATTAAGATGTGGTGTCACTCACCCTGACGCGTGCTTCCGTGAGATTGGTCCACATGGCGATCTCTTCGCGAGTGCTCATATCCGGGTAGCGGTTGCGGGCGAACGTCGCCTCCAGTTCTTGTAACTGTTGCGACGTGAAGTGTGTACGTTGGCGACGCTGGCGCTTGTTCTTCTTGTCGTTCTTGGCGTCGTCTGCGCCACCCCCTGCGCCACCAGCGCCTCCTCCCGCTCCCCCGCTGCCGGCGTTAGCGCCGGTCCCATCCGCGTCCACCCCCGCCTCCGTCTTCACCGACGCGCCGCCCACGGGTTCCGCTGCCAGGCCGCGTCCACCTGCCAAACACACAAAACAAACATTGCTCTATCAATTGTGACACTTCAATATAAAAGAGAATTTTTAATTTTTCCAAGGGATAAACATAAGAATAAATATATTTGGAGGAATCACTGAAGGAGGTTTATGATGGACTTCGGTACCGTACATGAGCGACATTATGTTTTAGAAAGGTCATTGAAAAATCATTCTATTAGCGTAGTGTAGACTCTCCGATTACAAATTACAAATATATTTAACGTGATGCACACACATTTCTATTTTTTGTTGGACTGCTTATTAGTTAAACGGAATTGATTTAAATTCTCAACCGATTCCAAAATTCTTGGACTTAAATGAAAGATCTGACTTTGTTTAATTTTGCTCAGGCAATTTTATACTTTGCTCACCCTTAGTTTTCTAACAGTCAATCGCAAAATCTATTACACTTAAGAATAGTGGGTGAGCAAAGCCGGGGAGGACCAAACATGGATAAAATATAATTTCAATATCCCGTGATCATATTAACAAGATGCACGCTTATCGGGAATGTCCATAATTTAGAAAATATTTTCATTGATTAACTAACAGAAAACTGAGGATAAGCAGGGAATAAAATAACCTGAGCAAAATTGAGTCAGACCTCTCACTTTTTTAAGCCCAATAACATTCGGATCTGTTGAGAATAAAAATTCCATTCCGGCTATCTTAACGGAACCTTCTTTCTACGTATGTCATAATTCTATGGTTTGTGCACCATGCGTGATTTAATTCAGTATTGTTTTCGCAAGTGAATAAGGCAAATATTTTCAATAGATATCAAAGGTAATGGGAGAAGGAATATTTTCGCACAAATTCAAAGCATGGCGTGTGTTAAGTCGTGACAACTGCAGTCGGAGCTAATAAACAATTGATTGCAAAAATTTAGAGTACCACATGGATCACAACAAAATAATTTAATCTCGAGAAACAAGCAAAGGACCACTACATCAAGTGTTCAATGGAGAATCGGAGAACACCCCATGCCTAGATGGGGCTACAGACGAAAATCTAACCTTACCAAGGTTCAGCTCAGATGAAAATACTACTTTTAAAATAATATGTAATTTACGAGAATGGTGTGTTAATACGGCCAGTGAATTTAAATTGATTTTTAAATTTAAAAAATTCTCATGTATTAACTTTATCAACATAGTTTATGCGATCTAACACAGAAATAATCCTAAATGGGATGGGCCTTAGGAATATTAACTGAGACACAAGAACGGTGAATATTATCCTGATTCCGAGTATTATAATTTCGCGATAATAAGATTTTCTCATAAAACAATACATTTTCAAACAAAACCAGCTAACTGTTCAAGATACCGATGAAAACATGTCAACATGATTGTGGAAATGGTGACGTGCTGTGAATTGAATCTGAGATCTCCTACATTGATAGCAAAGGATTAGAAAACCCGTTCATCTTCATTTTTAAGCGGTTATATACCTTGCGAAAAGAGGAAAAACAATCGCACTTTTTTCATTGCTTTCACTTGCGTTGCTAATATCTTGAACATGAGGTTCTTTGAAGTTAACGGAAACCGGTCACCGTCTGCGATGAAGGAATGAGCCAGTCACCGTGACATCACACAGTCCCTTCCGCTGCTCTTGGTGTAGTGTCACCTCCGTTCCTTGGAGTCGTAAAAGCCCAATAAAAGCCGCTTCGCCGTCAGGATAAGCGAGCTGTGCGCCGCCGCTAGCCAATTGTTTGATGAGGTTGGCCGCGTCGACGCTCCGGTCGTCCGCTGTTTTATCTTTACTGCTCCGCCGATGGGACGGCGCTGGAGTGTGCACTACAATACTGCACTCGTAAACACAGAAGGTGGAGGAGGAATTGAGAAATAATTAAGAAAATGACGTTTTAATTAGTTTACATAAACTATCTGATGTATAAAAACTATTGTACATCGCTCGTAGTGACTATAGTTTTAGGCCAAAAGCGTCGAATCTTATTCACCAAATCCGAATCTTCTTCAATTTAAACGAGAACAAATACGCGTGTAATATATATTTAGAAACAATAATAAATGAATATAAAATGAATTATAAAAGATTTATGTAAAGAATAAATAAACGCACACCAATTGTTCTTCATAATGACCTCAGGTAACAAACCTACATGTGAGTACTTCCCTTCCTCATCTCTTGGCACAAGGGCCACAATCATATTCACTCACATGTCGCATAAGAAATCTGTTAAAAGATATGTGTCTCTGCACCTCTTTAAGATTTTTCAAGAAGGGGCAAGACATCATTAAATACGTTTTTAGACATAGTTTTCGCAGAATTATTAGAGAGCTCAAATGGACGCGCTGACAAAATTCGACCGATTTATGTTGTTTTTTGGTTTCGTCGATTTGCTCGAAGTCAAAAGTATTCCAGGCAAATGTGTCTTTGAAACAACTAGATAGTGCACCGTATAGTTGGGATAGCCAGGTTTTGACACTATTATCATAATAATTGAAAATACTTCTATATAGATTTATGTGGTAAACCTTTTGCTCCGGAAAATACACAATCATCGCATTACAACATAACAAGAAGTTTCGAATTAATTAGTTATATTCAAAGTGATAATATACAAGCAGAAAATAATGAAAAAATTCTATTAGAGAGAAGATTTTAAACAAATTGTGCCAAATATTGTTAAATATTGTTTTGGAAAAGATGTAGATGCTGTAAAAACATTAATAAAAAGATCAAAATATTCGAAAATAATTCATCCTAAGTAAGACGATATTAGTCCGAGGAAATTAATAGTGATTAATTGTGAGCAGTTCTCCAATTTCATGTCACGATGACACTTTTATTTTTTGAATGGAACTGTCCCTTTTTCACTCTAGTTTAAGGGTCGAGCAAATACAGATAGGAAGATATAATTTATTTAATTCTAAGAAATAACAGAGGGAAGCAGCACTCCCAATATTTAAAAAATGATTTAAAAATGAATGTAAATTAACTCTTCTCTCGTAAATCCAGAAGAACTTGCTTCAGCGTGGTGTTGTATATGCTACATGAACGGACGGCATTGTATTGATCTTGTAGCTAATAATGGTATCTGTGCTGAGTCTCCTGATTGCAAGTATCACTCCGAATGCTATATACTGACAAAACATGAACTGCCATTAAAGAATCGCCAGATTCTCACCTTATCTTTTATCACGGCTGCAGCCATTTTGAAAACATGAAAGTGTCGTACACTCGTGCTTTATCAAGGTCTTATCACTCTGTGGAATGTCAACGAAATTCCATTTGCAGCCGATAGATGGCTGACGTGTTGGTAAAACACAATTTCTGTAGATCACTCGTTCTCAACAAAATTGTTTGGAGGATCTCATATCTCCCAGCTGGTATGAAAGGGACCTTAATTATGTAGGTCCTAAATATTGCAAATCCTCTTTTTACGTGAGTCGGTGCGAGAGTGTGAACAATGAGTATATATTGATTCATGATANTGAAAGGGACCTTAATTATGTAGGTCCTAAATATTGCAAATCCTCTTTTTACGTGAGTCGGTGCGAGAGTGTGAACAATGAGTATATATTGATTCATGATCAAAGAAACTGAATCATCTAAGCCACGTTTTAGCCACTGAAGCAAACCTAAGTAATTAAATCCGCCAGTTTCAACTAAATTATTAATTCAAATCGACAGAAACATGATTTGTTTATACTTTGATACGTGTGGGTCGGTATTTAGGTAAAATCGTGCGTTACTGACATCAGAACTGGTCAATTTATGTTTAAGTGATAATAATAAAAAAAATTTAGAAATGTTCATTAGCGTTATTGTATACAATTAATTAGCAGCAATAAATTATTATGCATCTTTTTCGTTATTTTGTGTTTGCGAAGGGACTCATTAATGAAAATAATGGTATGGGTCTTCCTCATGTCATGAGACTGACTCTACTGAGACGATAAGTCAAGCTTAAGATTCAAAATAGAATTCGCTGACCTCTAGACGTGCATTCACGGACCCCTGGGTAGCCTATCTGGAACCATTGCTTTAGACCAGTGATTCTCATACATTTTAGCTACACGAATCACAAAACAAAACAAAATGATCTAGAACGAATTTATTGGGTTCACTCAACCCAATGAAACAAGAGTGAGCCTTACTATTACGCAGTAAGCAGAGCTGCATTGATAATGAAGGGTATGATCATGCATATATGAAGGGTACAAATATGAACATGTACTACATAGAAGCATCGAAAATAAAAAACCCAATCGCCACATGTTACCTGCCGTGAAAATAGCTTTTCGTCTAGTTGCAGTAAAAACGAAAAAAAAAAAAACATGAACCATCTATTATCACTGGAATGCAATTTCCTTGTGTGTGTTTCTAACATATAAGTCCATAAAATGTACTTTATGTAGAAATTTCGAGTCGGCGATTTCTGCGTGGGTATATGCATTTACGCTGCCAAATTTAAAAAAATACAAATTTCAATTTACTTGTAACCATCCGGAAAATCTTTCGAGGTCTCAAATATTTTTAAATTACTCTGATGCAATCCGGATATTCACAATTTTTTTACAAACACTGTCGCTAATTAAATGGAGAAACCAATCATTTAAAACTTTTGTGGGGCTCACGGTGCGTTAAGACAATAATAAAGGGAAATATATAAGCAGAAGAAGAATCCTCTGATGATACATTTCAATTAAGCTTAGTTAACACAGCGTTTCTTAACTTTGATAGGAACGTTGAAATATTGCTTTTCTTCCGGGAAGAGCGGGAATTTNTTTTTTTTTTTTTTTTTTTTTTTTTTTTTTTTCGAGAAACCGGTGTTTCATGAATATTCTTCTCGGTAATCAATTTCTTCGTGCGGTAACATTAAAAACAATATTTTTAACAATTTGTTAATTTACAATACAGAAACCTCAATTTAATATTGTAAATTACAAGAGATATATTTTTGTAAAATGCAGTGTAAATCCACTTTTTTCCATTAATATTGTATAATAAATGATTGGTCACTTGACGTGCGCCTGAAGCAACCATTCTACCTTAAAAAGTTATTCTACTACGCAATGCGTATAACTTCATTTTCTTTGAAAACAAACTGAGTGCACACAGCATCTCTCGTTTGAATTTTTTTCTTTCATATATCAAGTGAAAATATTGTCCCTCTATTTTGGTTCTCTGCTTTGTGAAGGTGTGTAATGTTCATTAATAGTTCTAATCGTTTTTTTTTCTGATGGAAGAAATGAGGAAGCGATTTGTCCCAGAAATCACTTTAAAAATTTCATCATCGGGAGATAAAACCTTTTGTCAGAAATTACACGAAGAGAGCTGAACGCTTTTGAATTCCTGACAAATTTCAAAAATTTTCAGTTTTCAACCCTGTGTGCTTCGTAAGAAGTTGAACAAAGCTGGATCTGCACAAAATCGTCTCTCATGATTCTTACACGTTTATTCCCACTGTAAGAAAATCTATAAATGTAGGGCATAAAACAGAATTTGTTCATACATAGCGGACACCTTTAAGTATGTTTCGGTGACCGAATAAGTTCGACAGGTTCCTCGCCGGTACTTTCCAGTTTCGATCTTTCGATATTTATATTATTAATATTCTCATACATTCTTCACCAATAGTTTTTGCTTTTATGAGCAACATGTAATTTATGGCAGTGGAATTTATGCCTGGCTCCTTCCTTTCTCTTTCCTGACCTTCCTTGGTCACCTCTTGTTCTTTTCGATCCCGATGCTATTAGAGCTAGGGTATCTTTTATTTTCCTCATTTTTGGTCCCCCCTCTTTTTTGTCCCCCCTCATTTTTTGTCCTCAATGTTTTGATGTAAGTTTTGATATATGTTTTGATATATTGTAATTCAGGAGGGTTTTTAGTGGGTATGGTTGAGTCATTCGGCGAGTCCCACACGCGAGGGGAGTCATGTTGGCTCTTCTCAATGCGTAACTGCATTTTCCTTACCTCTACAGAATTTTAGGGCTCTAATGACCTCGATGTCGACAAGCCGTAAAGCCCCCCNAAAAAAAAAAGAAAACTCAAAGGTGGATCGTTTCCAGCGAAATTGCTGATGTTCAGTGTCTTATCGGCCGTTTAACGAATGATAACTACATGCACTAGACTGAGTGAATCGCACTATCTTATCAAGTATTGTGTGTCCTTGTTATCATTGAATTTTACTTATTTTTTTCGAAACGAAAAATTGAAATGTAACATATTAAAATGTACATTTGTACATTATATGCACAATAATTCGATTTTTGATACTATAACTTTCTCTTACTTACGAAACAAACAATTTACGTGTAGGTGTTAAAACCGATCTGGACCTATGGGATTCGATTACGAGAAACATCGTCAAACTCAGGAAATACAACACCGGTTCCAATAAAAAACTTTCGATATATTTCCTAATGCACTGTATAATGTATACTTATAAAAAAGTTGATAATAACAATAATAAATATTGTGTAAAAGGCAGTTACAAACTGCGTATGATCGGTTGGAAGGCAATAAACTAATTTACTCTCCAGAAGCAACCAAGAAACCATCCCATCAATTCCAATCGAGAACTTTAAAAGCAGAGGAGAATTTAACATTTCAGCCCACGCATAAGATAAAAATAAAAAGAGTTAGCTACGTGTTTCCAAATCTCAACTATTAAAATAATTCTGAATTCGAGAAAAATTATTACAAAATTACTTATCGGATCACCTCCCCTAGGCAAGAACCTAGAGCGCGCGTAACTCGTACACTTCTACCCGTTGGAAAACCGGAGAAAAACCCGGGCCAGAGTGCGGCTAGAGGATTAATGTGCTCAACCGTGTCAAGGTTGAGTACAGATAAAACTGAACTTATGTGAATAACAAGACACAATAATGGCATACAGGAAAATTGTTTTGAAAAATTATCACCCAAATATTTTGGTAGTAAAAGCTATTTGATTACAGTTTATAGAACTAGTGGATGAAAAAAAAACACAATTAGAGTTTAGATCAATGCAGATTTGCTTGAAAGAGAGTATTTCTTGTCATTTGTGTATTGTGTTGGAAAATTATACCTCAATAGAGTTTTGTGATATGCTACATCCTGCATTATAAATATGTTATTATTTTCATTTCAGTTACCATTTAAAGAAATACGAGACGGAGAAGAGACACTGAACGTTACATACCCTACTCCAGAAATCAAACTGGTTTGAACACATTACCACAAGAAAAGAAAAAGATTTATATGTCGCCTCCTTCCTGAAGGAAATAAACTTTGTTGTGTAGCCTTAATAGCATTTATAACAATAACCTAAATAACTGGTGAAAGAGTTCATTATGATCATTGTTTAGGTTTCAATATCTGGGCTCTAATGACCTTGCTGTTGACGAGCCCTTAAAGCCCCACACACACAAAAAATTCAATATCTGATTATTCAGTGATTAAATTGAGTGAACATTATTCAGTGCATAGAAAGAGCCGTAAGAAAGTATTTTCATGTTTGATGTTATCTTAATATCAAGACAGCCTAAGTCAAGCGACGCGAGCAACTTATATTGAGAATCAACAACGATCAGAAAGCAACAATCTATACTTTCTTTGCAACTGTATCCGTTGTAATAACTTTAATAAAATGTCATTTTACGCTTACATAAATTTTTAAAATTTATTTTATATCTAATGGCGTCGTTGATATCCTTGCAATCTGCTCTTACACTTGACCATGATTTGTTTATTATTATTATTATTTTAAATTTAGTTCTCTCAACTTGTGTTGGTTTTTCTCTCAGCAGTGGATTATTAAATCAAGTTCTGCTGGGAGGAAGAATCTATTTCAGGTCCAAGAACTTTCTGGTAATGTGGGCTGAGGACAGAAGGACGCTGTGTTGCAATCTACTTATTATATTGGTGTTGATTTTGAGTTTTATAATGGAGTCGACCAGGGATTGGGGTACTAGTCCTAGGGTAGATAAAATGATAGGCACTATGATCACTTCTTGAACATTCCAGAGTTTTTTTTCTTCAAAGGCTAGTTTTTGGTATTTTGATATTTTGTCGTTCTTTGTTTTTTCTAGATTGTTGTAATTTACGACAGCAAAATCGATGAGATACACTTTTGATTCTTTTCTTTTCCAAAGGATGGTATCAGGTCTGTTGTGAATTGTTGTTAGGTCAGTGAGAATGCTTCTGTCCCAGTACAAAATATTTGCTTTCAAATCGTCTTGCAGGACTGGTTGAGGTTTATACAGATGGTCTGGTGGTATGGGATTCTTAATGAAGTTCAGTGATTTTGCAATTTACAAGTGAATTATTTTTCCCATGTTATCGTGTCTAGTTCTGTAATCACTTTGGGTCAACTGTGTGCTACCACCAATGATATGCTCGAGAGTTTCTTTGGTTTGGTTACATCGGCGACATGAATCTGTAATTCCGATTTCTTTCAGGATTATTTTCCTGTAGTTTCTGGTTGGTGTGACTCCGTCTTGCATTGATACTATGAAGCCTTCTGTTTCTGGGAATAATTTGCCGTTCATTAACCACTTAACTGATTCTACGTTATTTATTTTGCTGTTGGTCAGTTGGTTGGGGTAGTTCCCATGTATTGGTTTTTCTTGCCAGGTTGTCATTCTATTTTTTTGTATTGGTTGGGGTAGAGGTTCATTCAGGTGACAGGGTGTATAGTTTTTATCACTGGTTGTAATTGCTTGGTGTAGTGATGAGGTATACGCTTTGTTCCGGAAAAACTTATTGAGGATTTATTATTATTATTATTATTATTAGAGCTTTAGGGTCCGACAACATCTGGGTCATTGAAGCCCTACCATGACTTGGGACAAGGAAATGGAGAGGAGGAGTGCTAGGCAATGTTAAGCATCGAACGGATATTGTTACCGATAGAGTGGTGAAAACATCCTCTATTTGTAGAGCATGGAATCAAACCCACTCCCTCTTGCACAGCGGCATTGTGGGACCTCTGACCACTACTTGCTTCTTATTATTCATAATTGGAATGTACATTTACTTTATTGGCAGGATAACTTCATAATCGTGTAACTTTTTCGATCGCAAGGTGTTGAAATGTGCCCAGTGATTTTCCCTAAACGGTTGAGTCAATTTCATTCGTATTGAAATTTACTGCTTGTTTATGATTCTTGCTCCACATTCTTTATTACTTTAATCGAACAAATAATATATCGTACGAAGTACCAAGATTTTAGGTAATTTCTCACTAAAGGCTCCTTGGATTTTGCTTGCTGTGTTTTTTTCTTCTTCAGTTCCATTGTATTCCTCTTACCCGGTTTATCGACCATCTGGCCAATGATGTTATTTCCTTCTCTAAATATTGCATCTCCTTTTCATATATCTTCTATCTCTCATTCATAGTATCTCTTGTCTCTCTCCCTTCTCTCAATTATCTCATTATCGGTTGTTGTCATTTTATTTTATTGCCATTCCTGTTCCCTCTTGGCCATATATGCTTCAGTGTCAAATATGTTCTCCGTCCCTACTGGGAGGATGTGTGGAACTTTCCACTGTCTAGCTATATGCTTTTCTAATACACATTATGGTATTTACGTATTCTTCAAAGCTGTTATATACTTGTTCCTCTGGTTGTAATCTTTATGGTTGGATAGGTGGTATTGCGAAGGCTTCCACGACCGGGGTCAGATATATCTTGGCTATCCGGGACTCGTCGCGTGGTTGTAGTCGCAGCGATTCTCGGATAGCGGAAACATTGTGAATGAAAGTTTGGTGAAAACACAATAAAATACTTTCTCTCCAATGCACTACTCCTATGATGACGTAAACCTGCTGCGTGTGAGGCTGTTGACTGCTGGAGAGGAGACGGCGCAGCGGGCGACGACCACAGAGCTGTCAAGCGTTCCTCGCGAAGACGGATGGATGGTCGGCGGAGTTCAAGAGCTGCGCGCCTCTTATCACTAACGCAGCGCTTGCACGGAGTGAGGAGGAAGGAGGGGGAGGCAAGGTAGAGACAGTGATAGCGCTGTAAACACGCCGGAAGAACGCGCCCTTGTGCGCTTTGCCTGCGGGTCTCGCCGCGCATCTCTTTAGTAGTCCCTTTCTCATTCTCTCCTCGAATCGGAGATGCTGTGGTAGACAAAAAACAACACCGTTTTTTGTGGTTTAAATGTAAATTGATCAAGTAAAGGGTTTTATCAGAACTACGACGAGACGGGACTGGAATATTACACTGATCACTACTGCTGATACTCCTGTACTGAGGGGGTGTTTGAAACAGTTACACCACCTGTTGGCCTTCTACAACTTAACACCATTTGTAACCAGAATTTGGTTGTCCTGGGGAACATACCCTCACAGCGGATAAGTGAACCCAGGTGTGATCCTTGCCATTTTCACACGTATCTACACGTTAAGGTATATTGTGCATATCTCTCATCCGTTGAGAAGTGATATGATAACTATAGCCAAATGATAATTGTTGAGCACTGATTAAGTTCTTCTCCGTTCATACTTTTTAATTTAATTAAACCACGTACACATTACTGTAGCGTTAAAAAGATATTCATAAAGGTTTCTTTTCCTGTAACAAATTACTTTGTCTTACTAGTAAAAGCAATATTGATTTTGGTTCGTTATACTGGAGACGTACATCATAGTTAATAAGATTGTGGCTACGTCGTGAATTATACACGGACTCGCGTGTTTTGAAATGTGCTTAATGTCCGTTTTTAAAATCATTTGTAACGAAACGTCGGAAAATTTATAGAAAGACTGCAGCGTAATCTCTTTCTTTAAACAACTCTTTGACTGCTCATATACTAAAGATTAAGGAGATCTCGTGGCCGTCACCCGAAGTGATATCTCAATGCTTTCATCAGGATCCTACACACACAACGCGCTTTGTCGCGTTGAGAAGTTAAGCCTTCTCAAATCTGCGCTGAGCTCCAGGGAGAGGGATTTGCTACAACCGCAGATAAGTCGCAACAGGTATAAACAATGTATTTACTTCTGAGATTGCATTTTGGACGGAGCGCATTTGTGATGTGCGTGTCTAATTAAAAAAAGAACGAAGAAAATATAGAATTTTCACGAAGAAAATTTCTCTTATGGTCTATACCGGATATCAAACACAGATGATGTTACTTAAACTGGTGAAAGTACTCTTGTGTAGCACATAACCTGAACAGACAATGAGACAACTGTGTAGATTCATTAGATTCTACTGCCAGTAAAACCCCACCAACGTATACTTATCGAAAAGTTTTGTAATAAGCTACATATAGAATTCTCGAGAAATATGTAAAAATTTGTTCATGACCTCGTGTTGAAGAGAAAGACACATGAGAGGAGTTCTTCCTGCATTTTCCAAAAACGAATGTCCTGTGTTCAGTTCTCATAATACATAATATATGAAGCTAAGAAAACCCTGGGTTGTTTAAGTAGCCTTTTAAACTACTAAATTAATTTTTTAATAGCAAATTTTAAACATATGACCAAAATATTTTTTTATCAGCATAGAAATACGTTCTTAAAGCGGGTCATAATGGTTCTGTTTTTTCAGCTATAGGTAGCTTATTTTAATAAATTCTCTTTATACTTTTAAGTGACTTATTCAGCTTAGTACTTTGATTTCTTCGGGGAAAGTATTAGAGAAATTAAGAATTCAAAATTTTGTTCATAAGAACTTCTTGTGGAAATTTCAAGCTAGTACCCGCAAGAGTAATATAACTTAATTGTTTTAAAGAAATTTTGTTATGTGATAAAAGCAGATAGACGAATGTAAGTTTCGATGAATTGTACATGAAAGAAATTTTGTTTATAACTCAGTATTTAAAGTGTAGCCACGATATAAATAACATTTAGCTCGCTCCAAATGAAGAGACTATGAACTCACTAAAAGTAGCGAGTGCAAAAAATTCGCAAATAGGTGACTTTTTTTACCGGATGGAATATTTGATCATCACCCAATCACAAGGGGCAGTGATTCAGATAAGCGTTGTATGAGATTGAACATTATAGTACTGTTGCGGCGCATGATATGAAGGAAACTTTTCCTTGACTGTTTTTGGTAGCAGAGCGTGGTNCATTATAGTACTGTTGCGGCGCATGATATGAAGGAAACTTTTCCTTGACTGTTTTTGGTAGCAGAGCGTGGTTCGTGAGGACAGAACGAGGGACATTGTTCTCTGCTGGGAGCGGAAGCGTGAGCGCGTCTCGCCGTGTCCAAATCAGCGCACCTGTCACCGACCGGCGAAGGGTAATTGGCAGCCGTGATGGATTGGGAGAGCATCAAAGGTGCCGACGAAGGCGGCGTCTCGGGCGATATGACAACGTCCCTCGCCAACGCCGACCCACGTCACGGGCGCACGCCTCGCCTCGTTGCGCAAAAGCACAATGACTCAATGCACACGGACTGAGGCAGAATGAGTTTTAAATAATCACATAATTAATCCATGTATTTTTTAATAACAATAATAGCAACCTTAGTGATTAATTCACATACTTTCCGCACATCGAAGGGTAAATTTGCATTCTGCTTGCTCAATGATTAGCGCCGGGAAATTCCGAATAAGAGCCCAAAGGAAAAACGGAGAAATGGGGCTACAGAAATTATGTACACAACAGTGTCAATATCAAGTGCCAATAAAGCAATCTGAAATATGAACAAAAATTCAGAAGCATGGAGTAAAAATGATTTGTTTTTTTTTTAATGAAACATTATTTAAGGTACTATAAAAATGACGTCATAAAATATGCAAGCATTTAACATCATTTAATATTATATTGGAAATAAATGTATATCAGCGTATTGTTTTAAAATAACGTCTTTTACAAATGTTGAATCCGCAACTCCCCCTGTACCCTCCCTTGATCGTGATGGATGATGGGATGGTGTCTCGTTTCCAGAGAGTAAACTTTGTTTATTAACCACCACGTGATCGTACGCAGTTTGCAATTGCTTTTTGATAGTTAAGTTTACTTATTCTTTATTTACCGCGAATTAATCCAAACGTGAATCGAGTTCACGTCGTTAGTAGTACTTCATTAAATGGTGCGGACGGTTCTAACAATGCAAAGATTGTTGGAGGAGTGACGTACGTAATTTTTGTTGGCTTATTAATATGTGAAATTGGTACTCCCGTATCAGTGTACGAAAGGAACGTAAAAATTACTCAATACTGTTTTGAATTTTGTCAGTAAATAATCGTCAGTGGATGCCCATCGATCTCCACTGAAAGAGTTTGTTGTACGTAACTGCCTAAATGAGGGTCAATCTAAACACGCACGATAAACAAAAGGAAGATATTGAACAGAGAATCAGACTCCCCGATAATAAATGGAAATGTGTGCTTATTAGGGCTGTGTGAAAATCAAGAAAATAAAGAGAGACATTTGCCAAATTTTCATCAAGAATTTGCGCATCGTTAATCAAATGCTCGCTAATATTTGGGAATAAGTCTATTATAAACCTTCTTCTGTGTTTCTCCGACCATTTGTNTTCTCCGACCGTTTGTCTTGTTCATTCGTTTCCAGTCCCCAAGTTGTTTACGTTCACCCCCGATAAAAATATTTTTCGTTTATATTATATATTAACCACAAATGTTTATAGAAGCTACTCTTATCCCCGGAATGCTACAGAAAGAGATTATCAATTACTTACTGAATATTGATATTTAAACAATTCTGTCTTGTTTATTTATTCATTTCTTCATTCTTACTTTTCCTACACTTCAATTTTGTCATTTTCTTCCCGAGGAAATCCCGTTTAGTCCGATATTAATGTATTATGATCACATACTTTTTGAAAAATGTCTCTTAATGTAAAAAAAAAGTGTAAAAAAGCTAGTGGAGTACACACACGATTTCAAAGGAACAATGAGGAAAATTAATCCTATTCTCTGTTCTGCCTCTAAACGTCTCTTTCCGATTATCGCAATAGAGGGCGGAGACTTGTTTGGAAAATGATAAAAGGGTCATAAAAGGAGGACGATAAAGTTTGTGTGACTCTAATCATAAAATATTTCCACTGATTGTCTCACGCTTCTAGATATCGGGCATCTGTTACTTCAAGGGGGAACTCCATGAGCCCAGAACATGTTCATTTCTGTTTTCATCGGACAGATTCATCAAAATCATTGTTATTTGCAAAATTATCAGCTTTTTAGTCAATATTTTACTACGTAATTTTCTATTGTGTAGTTGTCTATTCTCGAGTTGGCCGTTGCTTGCATGATTTAAAAAAAATTGTTAACTCGCAACTTCCGAGTACCTACTCGTGGAGTAGTAGAGTTTGCAACGTCAACAGTCACGTGAAAATTGCGACGACAGATCGGGACTCGAACGAGTGGTGCAGTGGGTAGTACACCTGCGGCCATGCAAGAATCCCGGGTTCGAGACCCGGTTCGTCGCAATTTTCACCTGGCTGTTGACGATGCTAAAAAAAAGTTCTTGATTGAGTCCGACCAAGCATCAGATCACGTCAGCCAACTGTCTAATTAATAATGGTTATTATTTTATCTTATAATTATTTCTACGATATTGTCTTCAACAGTCAAATATTTTTCTATAATTTTTAAATATTTCATTCAATATTTTTATCTGCAATTTAATATTGAGAAGAATGTGACTTCGAGTGTTAAATTCCTTGTGGACCTGATCGCACCGTTGTCATCGTTTGCTTTCAAAGTTATTTGAACGATACACTTAACATACTTTAGTGTATGACCCTGATTATTAATAATAGAAATATTTTTATTTGCACTAAATCTAGGCACGATTGTGTACATCATTTCGTAGCGCCAAATCCTGTCGGGGATTTTCTCAGGTATTCTTCGGTCAATTTACTCTGTGGTTGTCCCTGACCTTCTTCCATTGTGTCGCGTTTTCGTCCTCCAAATCAGTTTATTTGCTTTCTGGCATTAGTCAATTAGTCATGTAATTTTATAAGTATATTCAATGTGTCCACGTAAAATTGGAGAGTTGATAGAGCACATTAATAGGAACAAAATATCATTAAGGTACACATATGTCCTCCGAAGGAGATACAATAAAACTAAGATAATAAGAACACAAGACAAAAAGGTGGGTAAACCGCTTTATTGAGGGAATTAAGAAAGTCAAAGTTCTACAACAAGAAAAAATACATGTTGAAAAGTTCTACCCAATAACCTCGCTCCGATGTCACATGGATTGACGAGTATGTTCTACCTGGAGTCGTACGAATCCCCGCGATGTTGATGCAAGGTATGTATCGCTACTCATGAGCCGAAATTTGATCATTACGTGAGACATTTCTTGTTCAACTTTGAACACCTATGTCACTTTCTCAATTCCCCTAAGAAGCCTTTTACACCAGTTTTTTTGCCTAGTGTTCTTACTCCGTGACCTTAGATCCCCTCCGGGAGACATTTCCGGACAAGTGTACCGAAATGATTTTTTGTTCCAATTAATGCGCTCTGAATTGGGAAAGTATGTGAATAAAGACAGAAGGAGATCCCAGCTTAACAAATTGGGTCAAAAAAAATGTTCCAGGAGTTTATCATTGATGTTATTCGTGTTATCAATATATCGTTATTCATGATAACTGTACGAAAGGATCAATATTAACTAGATGTTTTCTCGCAAAGGGAGGAATTGTGTAAGGTCAAAGGAAACGTTATACCACATTTAATAGCTTTTGTGATCTATTTGTGGGCAGATAATGACCTCACTCTGATAAGATTCTATTAGTCTACGAAAAAAATAAATTCTAACTAAATTTGCAGATAAGAATCTTTTATTGATTTCGTAATTTATTTTGTTACATACCGTGAATTTTACTACTTTTAGCTGACCTTCAAGACTATACTAATATCAGTTAATAGTTGAATGACTTTAAGGAAAGTGCAGAGTCTAACAAAACAGTTTGATCGAGAATGTTAATTGTATCCATTATCTGAGCAGCTGCTTGCCCTCTCCCCCACCTCAGACGGACAGGGGGGTTGCGGCATCTTCTCAGAGGGTTGTAAATCTCGCGCCCCGCCGACTGTCGAGTGTGGAGAACGACGCCGATAAGCGGCTGTCACTTGGCGGGCGTCCCATCTCACACACACTTTCAGTTGACCGTGGGAGTGAATAGATGCTATTTGTGAGGGATACGCCTTCTTTTGCTTTCTAAACGTAATTCATCTGTCAAACGAGACGTGAAGGACAATTCAAGAGTCCAAACGTCAAGGAACGTACAGGTGACAAAACGACAAATTGAGAAATCCAGATTAATCAGGAATAAATAATATATATTCAAAAACTCTGTTGCAAACTGCATATGACCAGTTAGATTACATTAAATTAATTTACTTTTCGCATGCAAGCTTGAAACCATCCCATCAATTCCTATCTAATAGCCCAAAATCCAGAGACAGTGGCGAATTTAACATTTCTGCGCCCCAAGGCCAAACCATGATATGCAACCCCCGCCCCCTCCCACTCCACCACTATAACAAGATAAAAAATATTTGTATTTTGTAATGTCCACTGAATATTTACAAAGTTTATTTTTAATAGATTATTTAACAAATACGTAGTTATCAATTTATTATTCCGAATATTGAAATTACTTTGAATTTGAGATTAATAACAATATTACTGATGATAACAATTATTTCTGGCACAAAGATTAAAGTGTATTTTTGCATCGGTTTCTGCAGATAACTCAACTGTTGAAGAAAAGTCAATCGCATTCCTTACCTGCTAAGCCCTTGAATTCACCTAACCCAATTGATGTACGGAACTTCTAGAATAGATAAATTACTTGAGAGACTTTGCACAGAGTAGAATTATTGATTTTGTTAAGAGTTTGCCAAAAAAAATTTTTTTCAAAATATTTTTAGTTGTCAGGGTGCATTTTTTATTTGTCTGAAAGTGCATAAAAATTATATTGTTGTTTGTCTAGAAATCGAATAAAAAGAATTCCATAAAAGAGAATTCATTTGTAGTTTTAATGAAAAAATATATTCTCTGTATTTTATGTTGGTAATTGAAGAATCCCTGGGTCATAGCAAAGCACATGAGGCATGCAACACCAAATTCCCATGGCACTCCATTTATTCCTCTCCCGACAAACTTCTCCGTTCAGAAGTTAAGTGGAGTGCCTATACGCGCGTGATGGGGTGTCGTCTCAAAAATTGCGAACACGAAATTTCTGTGTGATAAAATTTTGTAACAATTTTTCATCCAAAAATCTTTAAATGCTTATAACAACATTGACATTATTTGTGCTCTTTCGTAGGTAAAGATTGCAAACAACCATTTTTGTTTAATAAAAAAATAATGGATGTCCGATTTTGGCTTCGAGGGTAGTGATTTATTATAAAAACGAAGGTTATTTTTTGTGTACCGTTTTATGTTATAATTTTTATTTTATTGTAATAGCAGCAAATTAACATTTACTTTAAATATAATTACGAAATTAACTTGTGGTTTTTAATAAATGGTAAAAATAATGAGTACATACTTCTTTTTTGACGAGATCTTCCCTATTTTCGTTTACTTACGTAAACAATGAAGTAAATCATTTCAGAATCTAAATTTTTAAAAGTATCAAAACGATTTTCTCGGATGTCAGATCATGTTATATCACTTTTTCATCAGAAAACAACTCTATTTTGTGAATGTAGTCAAAATTTGTTCGTTCCCGAGAAAGATTAATATTTAAATTGCTTCTTTCAGAGTATCGGACTTCGTTATGCTTGCACGCAGTACTGAGCGTCATATTTAGTGAAAAACACAACTTGGAACACATTGAAATCCTCTCATTTGTGCCTTATACTCCTCTTTCCCGTATCATATCTTCCCTCCATCTTCCCAAGATCCCCGCAAACTCGTATCTTACGAAGCAAGGCGTAAGTTTGTCATTATATCGTCATTAGACGCGCGAGCGACGAATTTATAAGCGCGCGATAGTGGCGCGTGTATTAAACTACGAGTAAGCCTCCAAGGTCGTCGTGGGAGTACGCGTCCCCCTTGCGCGTAATTAGCAGCGGGCGTTCTCGCGCCTAATCACAGCCACCTCCCCTTCTAGCGCCTTCAGCAGTTCACTCACCATCAACCCCGTTGGCGCTTCGTATACTTGGCTTCCAGGAAGAGCACGTAGTCCCAGCGGATAACCACTTTTCCTTCGAAACAACGCACCTTTCTGGATTCAAGTTCTTTAGTTCATGGTTCATTAAAAATTATGAATTAAAAGCAAGTCTTAATATTGCGAACCAAGAATGGGCTATGAGGAAATTAAAGTTACTATAGTGGAACGATTTTATAAAGACGGAATAACTTTGTAATTTAGAGATTTTCTTAGAAAATATAACGTACCAAATGTAGATTCAGACGTAGTCTCCAGTTCAGGATGGTAGGCTACCAAATACATATATCGATTTATTTGTATCCTGAAATGAAAGATATATCGTTCAACTAGTAGGGTTTCAATGCCATCAAAAGGTAATGGTAACATTTTGTTTGAATTGAACATATTTTATTTTTCTATACAAACGTGAGACAGAAAAAGTTTAAATATTTCTGGTGTTTATCAGACCACTCATCGCATTGTAAGGAATCAAGTCACTTCTGAGATCCGTTGTTTTTACTTCTCACGCGAGGGGAGACATGAAAGCATTCGAAACGTCCAAATTTGAAGTGCTTCATAAAAATGAGTGAAACTATAATATTTTTCAATACGTCTATAACATTTTTCGTTAAATCTTCATTGAGAAATAAATCAACAGTTAACAGGCGAATCAAAGAGATTGACGTGTTACAAGTTTTTTACCGACCCCATGAACAATAGAACACAAATTGTTATTCAAATTAATGGGATAAAATAATTTTACTTTCAAATATTAGGAACGATTTCCTATTTTTATTCAAGTTTAAATTTCCTCTTGCGGAACGAGTTGTGCAAACTTTCAATAGGTTTTGATTATAATTTGTGTGTGTGTTCTGTACTGACTTAGATGGGGGACACATAATCTTTAACTTTCGATATCGAACAGCCACCCTGAAGAGTAGATAGACCATATTGTCAAAACAATTCACGTAACATGAGAGTATTCGTTCCACATGGTGGGGTACAGGACCACGTGGTCACAGGCGCGAGGTCGTAATTCTTCGTCCTTTTCCTCTCCACCGTCGCAGCTTCGCTTTCGCAGCTGTTCGTTCCACGCCCGTCGCTCTCTCCCTGCACTTTTTACGCCACCCACCCACTCACACTATTTGTCCAAAGCGCTTTTCAGGCACTTTATGGAAACGAATGAAAATATCCATTGAGAGGGTGCTGGATGGATTTATGATTTAGAACCTGTTTCAAGATGGGAGGAGACGTTCTGAGAATTCTCTAAGAAAAAAAGTTCCTTTCCGGGCATTGTTATTTATTTGAATTCGTCAGTCTACGAGTGGAAATATTAAATTTCATTTCAGGAGGCAAATTTCTATAATATTAATATTGTTAATATCATATAATATTAAATAACATTCTATAATGTTTCCTTTTTTTAGATTATTAGCCATAAACATGAGCAAAATCAGCTCAATAAGTCATTGCGTCCTTTTTTTCTGATTCCAATTCTACTGTAAATCATGGTACCTCTTCATTTCGAAGGCAGCACTCTGAAATCGACTGAGTACTATGAAATATTTGAATGAGTATATTTNTAAAAACTTTAGTATAAATATACTCAACGTCAACAGCCAGGTGAAAATTGCGACGGACCGAAACTCGAACCCGGAATTTCTGCCCTGGCCGCAGGTGTGCTATCCACTGCACCACCCGCCTCGACTCCCAAGTCCGTTCGCAACTTCCGCCTGACCTGTGGCCTTGTGAATCGAGGCGGGTGGTGCAGTGGATAGCACACCTGCGGCCAGGGCAGAAATTCCGGGTTCGAGTTTCGGTCCGTCGCAATTTTCACCTGGCTGTTGACGTTGAGTATATTTATACTAAAGTTTTTAATATAAAACAAAACAATAAGGAATATCCCTAAATTTCAGCTAATAAGTAACCGCATGCACACTAGAGATCATGTTGCATTATGAAGTGAATTTGGTTTTATCTCACTTTCAGTTCTCAAAGACGTTGAAGTTGCTTAAATATTCATAACATTTTCTTAGATGTTGCGTCTCCAACATTTATTTTTTTGTAAAAAAAAAAATGTGTAAATTGACATAATTTCTCTCTTTTGTGACCTATTGATTGATGTGTACCATCGTTAAGTACTGCGGACACTTGCGGAGAATTGGAAATCACGCTTATACTTGTGAAAGAAGTCAAATGCTGATTTATTATATCATTGCGTTTGTTATCTAGCTGTTGTGACAAAGCGTGATAAATTCTACGATAACATTTACAGAGTCATATAATTTAAAAAACAAAACTGACAAGTGTGGGCTAATTTGAAATTTGAAGGGGTTATGACGGACAGACTAATCACCTTGTAAAAGCTAAACAGTGACTATATTTATGGCTTCGCCTTCTAAAATGTATCTACAGTGTAAAAGTGACAATAAAGCTTATTTCAAAATAGTAGTGATGTCTGTAGTTAGGTTCTTAATTAACCCTTATTGATTCAAATGAAAAATACACATTCCGCAATTACCCCTAAAATATATTTGCAACCAGACTCGAGAAATGATTACTAACGACACTATTTCCGAGTTCACTACCCCCCTTTCTCTAGTTCTTATTAAAAGCTGTCGATAAAAACTTATTATAGGTCTGAAATGATTCATTTAATAGTAGTAACAAGTAATTGGATGGTTTTGAAAATTGGCTCCAGTTCATATGTTGTAAATTTGCCCCAAAATGATTTATGGTCTCATGTAAAAATACATGAAATTAATGTTTTGTGTAAAAATCAATAAAAATCAGAGAAAAAAATGTTGAAATAAATTCGCGACATAAACCCAAAACTTTACTGCCCGTATTTACCCCTCTTTCCCCTACATGAGAGATGCAATTAAGAATATTCCTTTTTTTTTTTGGTACGCCATAATTCATTGTTTATCATGAAAAGATAAATGTTTTGATTTGGGGTATATAGATGTTTGATGGTTGTTTTGATGGAATAGTTTTCGTCTTTGGTTTCGATTTCGTATCTTGTTCACCGTGTCCACAGAACACGGAAGGAATGTTTGAAGTGGTGGCTCTTAAGAAGCGGTTGCAAACAACTCCTCCAGAGCGAAGTACGTTGTTTTCAGCGACTGGGGATGCTGAGTACACTTCCTTTCAGAAACAGAATTGCACTTCCATTCCTCTTGTTTACCAAGTGGGGACGGAAAGTCAATGGATGTTGTTGACGACGCGTTCGTGCTCAGTAGACACTGCCGACACTTTCTTCTCTGTCTTGTTTCCCAGGGTGTGTTGGGGACCTTCCCGATTGACATTTCCACCATTGTACTACGGTTTTATCATATTAGTAAATAGGCAATGTTAACAAGCGTTAATTCAATTTTATTTCATTGTAATTGAATATTTTCACTTATTGATTATTTTAGTTTTTATTGGACTCTCTAAAAATCCTATTGATCACGATTCATTGTAATTATTGATTTTATAGATTAAGTATAAAATAATTTGTAGAAATCTTTTACGTTATATCAATTCAAAATTAATATATTATCCCAAAGCAGCCTTTTATAATACTTTTTCACATTTCAACAAAATAATACTTTGTAATTAAACACTCGTTTATTCTTATTAGAAATTAAAACATATCCGGTAAGGTGACCAAAAAGTCACCCCCCTTCCCCAAAACGAGTCGTGGGCATCGCGTCGCCAGCGCTGCTGCTGGGCGCCGACGTAAACCTTAGGCGCCATATTTCCCGAGCCCATCCGCGTGGCTTACTCCGCCCCTGCGCGACAAATCCGGATCGTGATCCTGTCAAAGGACGAGAATGTAATTTCATCTGCGCTTTCATATTCTGCCGCGGACCGTCTCCCCGTCCACGCCACCGTCTCCTCTCCAGTCGCCTGGGGAGTCGAAGCGGCGTCGCTGACTGCGTCATCTCGAGGAACGCCGTCTTCATCAGGGTCTCTATCCATTCCACTGCCACTTTCCGCGTCCACTACATGGATCACTACTCTAGAATCTACATCGTAAAATGCATTTGCACGACGCAGCTGGTGAGTGTGATCATTGCCATCGTATAGGACATTTCTTGAAGTTATAATATTATCCACAGTATCGAATAATTCATTCTATTTTGCTGATGGACATAGTTGCAATGCATCTTCTCCCTTTGCGTACCATATTTCAATATTTTTGTCTTCACCATTCTACATAGATGTATGCACCAGTCTGCTCGATCATCAACCTCTCCATCGCTATCTTTATCCCAGCCTCCATCCCAATGCCCTAACTCCAGTATCCGCGCAGCCGGCACAATTTCAACCTCCGCCACCCCATCGTCGTCTGGAGCGAGCGGTGTCTTTTTCCTTCTTCAAACACGCACAGCCTTCTCCTGCCCTCACCCCGAGCCGGCTTGCTTTTTGCGCTCCCTCAAGGTATATGCTGTAATAGGAAAAGAGATTGTGTTTGTGATATGAAGGGAGATCCAATCTATCGCCGCCGTGTTCTGGAAGTGGAGGTCTCTGGATGTGGGGCGGGGGAGGGGAGTGCAGAGGAGCTTCTCGGATCTTCGCACATATTTGGCTTGACTCAATCTTTCGCTTTCGTTTTTTCTCTTTTCCTCCTACTCCGCGCCAAGCTTGGGATCTTTCCCTCTGGTTGCCAGTTTACATTTTAACGCGATCCACGCTGGGGTGATTGGATAGCTCCGAAGGCCGTGGAATTAGTAAGGTCTGGTCGTCAAATGTACACATACCTAAGGTTATTGAAGATCCGGACTTAGAAAGAAAATTGAGAAGGTATAATAATCTTATCAGAAGGTCTGACAAATTTTGAAATCCTGAAAAAGTAACGACAATGAAGCAACCATTTTTCCAATATTCATTTCGCAAATACTAAAAAAACTGTGTAACTATTAATTTATTTATTAATTGCATCATTATTCGTTTCTATTGATAATACTGGCATTGTCACGAGTAAAAGTATATTATATCCATTCACTAAACTGCACTTTTGCTACCTTTAGTCTGTTAACCATCAACTGTTTTAGTATTCAGTTTGGTTCTTTAACTAATTTTGAACAATGCGGTTCATGATAGCCAAGATACTTAATTTTGAACAGTATCTGAATATTTTTTAAGTAGTTTTCATTTATACAACTATCAAATCCATACATCCATTATCTTGTATAAAATGTACTTTGTATTATAAATTAACTGTCTGTAATAAATTTCGCATCTGTAGCGCTAAAAATAATTATTTACGATTACTTAAGGAAAGAATTGTATTCGTGTAAAGAAAAGTTCGTAAGGGATGTCATTACTCTACTTCTGATTTATTACGGAACACGACATTCGTCGAAAAAGTTAAGAATAGAACATATATTTAGAGAGTACGCAACTTCCATGAACTGCTCTTTCCATTCTAAACTCTGCAAGAACTCAATGTGTGGTTCTTGCAAACTTTACTAGAACTAAATTCAGTTCCTGAAAACTTTCTGTGTTTTGTTTCGTTTGTCTTCAAAAACTTCTACACACGATTCTTGTTGAAGTCATGCCATTGCCTCTTTGACCAAACTTCCGTTCTCTTTCCTCTCCAACCCACTTCTTCCCTCATCATTTCGTGCTCGTTTATCTTAGACACATATGCAACTTCGCGTAGTAACATACATTAACATACATTGCTTCCCCTCACCGATGTACTGTGTATTATGGACACGCCCAGCTATGAATACACCGCTCGCCAATTAATCACCGCACAGCTGTCGTCCCTTGCGCCGCCATTGTAGCGATGTGTGTCTCCCAAGAACAGCTGAGGGTGATGGGGAGGGTGCCTCACATCTGCTGGACGATGGGAGAACAGGTGCTCATCACGAGCGGTGGTTGCAGGTTCAATGAAATCTGCACCCTCTTTTCGTTATTCTCACGTGAAAAAACTCTGGAATGCAACATGTACTGGGTTGTGAGGACAAACCGCGTCTCAGTAGACAGAAGTAATAACGTTGTGGACATCCGGGTTGGTTCCAGATTCAGGATGTAAGATTTGAACGGACCTAAGTTGCTGTCGTACTCTGCCCTAACTACTAGCGACTTAAGTTTATTCGACACTAACATTGCCCCCAAGAAGGTCACCGCAAGATGTCAGAAATTTTGCTAGTTATGTCTAATGAGACTCAATTTGTTCCAGAAAATCAAGTAGATCTATATATTGACTCAGTCCGCGAAATACAAAGTTTACACTAGAATGCATGGTTCGTATCTCTCATGACAAGTTCGTATTGGAATGATAAGGATAGGGACCAGCGTTCCAAAGTTTGGTGGTTCCGTTTCATCCATCCAACGCGATTCTAATTCACGAAAATTGGTGAATCATCACTCTGTTGTCGGTCGGCATAATCTCGTACATCTTAAATGTACATCTCGCTCAAACATATATCTCGTTGCCGCACTGCTCGTTATCATGATGATTAATACTACTGTAATGTTACAGCAAATATATATTTTGAGACAAAATAAGTTGAATCAGAATTAGTTCCTTGCGCATAGGAAACTATTCCATTCTTTTTATTTTAAGATTTATCATTAATAATGACATGAAATAACATGTTACGAACATCACTTTTCTGTGATTCAATTAGTTTCAGAATTTAAGTTCTTGAAATATTTTACTAACTTAAACAATGTTTTGTAAAATTATTTTTCAAACTCCATCTTCATTTTTAAAATTTCTTTTATTGTATATCACTTAACATTCAAGACAAAATTAAACAAAGTGAAGCAAGGAAACCCTTGAAATGTGATGTATATAATCAATAAAATTCAACAAATATTCTTTTTTTACTTATGAGTCTCGTGTTATATTAGTAAAAAAACTGAAGTAGATCCTACTTACTTTCACAAAGATATAACGCAACGTCTCGTTTGAAATAAAATTGATGTAATAATCGCGAGCAAACGCTAAAGAATTTGTTAATATTAGTAACAAATGAAGCGTAACGTAAGGGAAGGTTCCGGACTCGTATGATAATGATAATATTCGTAAAAAAATGAGTTAATGATGATGAAGTTGAAGAATAGAGTTCATAGACTAAGTTCCCTTTTACAACGGACATAAGCTGTTTTCTCGCCATTCCGTGAAACCCCCATTGCCAATTTTGACGTCAGTTTCCACAACCATGACTCAACGACATCCGCAATAACTTTTCCAAAGATCTTTTACTTGCCGAATCATGTGAATCCGCTGACAGATGCTCATGAGTGTAGCACGCTTACCACTGTACCCTGCAAATGGGAGTAAGAGGGAAAGAGTGAACGTTGGGGCGCTTACCTTTCCTGTCGCGAGTGCGACTCCTGGCGGAGAAGGCGAGCTGCGAGGTAGGGTCCATGGCGGCCACTGCCATCGACGACGTGGAGTCACGGAACTCTCCGCTCTCAGCCCACACTGCAACGCATCGCAACGCAAACACACGAGTCACTCAACGCTCTTATGTTGTATACACTTTAAACGAGCAATAAATCTAGCGATAATAATAACAACATTCTGTGATAATTCAGTGAATTGGGATCTTTGCATTATGAATATCGTCCATAGCATTCGATGGTAATGTTTTCGTTGTGGAATACAATGAAATAATTAAGATACTGTTAGGGTTTCCCTGCATCATGTTGTATTACTATATAAATGGTGCTTTTTGTTTAGAATTACAAAAGATATTTATATATACTTTCTTGATAAAATTTAATGNATATATATATACCGGAAGGCGTTAGTCATCAATTATAAGGCACCGGTAATATTTTGGATAAATTAAAATATCATTTTACTCTTTCCCCCACTCTTTGCTCATCGCAAGAGCGAAACTTTCACTTCAATAACAAGTGATTCCCAACTCGAGACGAAACATTATTCCGTAGCCCTAAAGCCCTTTGCGAGTCGATGCAGGAGACCGCTCCCGCCCGCCCTTGCGCGCTTAGTGGTGCGGCGCGCACAAACCACGCGCTAATTAAGCGCTCTTAGAGGCTGCAGCAGCCAGCGGCAGCGGTGCCACCACCGCGAAATTAAAAACAAAGACAATGCACTTTTCGGGTGGAAGGGCAGCACGTTGGTCGATGCAGAGGTAGTGGAGGATTACGCCCTAAGCCTTTAGCTCCGCAGATTTATTCTCTTGGAGGTGAACATGGTGTGCTTCGGGGATTTGCCCCGCGCCAAGATTACACTCAATGCAAGGAAGGGAGATCTGACCATCCTTCATATGCTGCTATTTAGACAATTTGTTTATACGCTCCCAATATTCCGAGCATGTTAAAATACTTTTTTTTTTACGATCTCCGCGTAGTTTCCTGGAAATATCTCACTTGTACATCTACAACTGTTATATATAATTTACATAATATAATTGAATAATAAGAGAACCAGATAACTTGAGCAGCAACATTTGACAATTGTTAAGTAAAAAAATTAACAAAAAATATAACTAATATTTTTCTTAACGCAAAATACCTCTTCTTTCTGCGTGAAAGTCTCTCTCTCTCGTATTCGTTATCTTTGTAAGTGAATGACTTGCAGCGTAAATAAATATAAGTTTGAAGCTAACATGGATTTAGGGGAAAAATAAAATTAAAATAAATACAAAACAATAAAAAAAGACAAGAAAAATCGAAGTTCGAAATTAAAAAAGAAGTTATGTTTCATTATTTTACGATATTATTGACGAATAAAAGCTCCAAAAAGTATCGTATTAAAAATACTTTGATTGCAAAAGATGATTTTAGAGAATCAAAAATATTTCATCTTTAAAGGGATATGAATAAATATCATGATTGGAAAAGAACAACAACGTAAGGATTACAAATGATACATTCTAATTGATACCTTCGTGATAGGGAAATGGTTTTTGGCGGAGACAAAGCATGAAAGAAAAAGAAAATATAATTGTAATGAAAAGAAAAGTGCATGATTTTATATAAAAAAGGATTAACCTATAATAATGCTGTTTTTAATGTACGAGTTAATGCCAATTTCATGTTTTACTTTGAATTTCTGAGAATTTAGTGAATTTTCTTATATAGTACGTTTTTTCTTGTAGTTGGGAATTGAAGATTTTCGGAAATTTTGTAAATGCCTTTCTTTCATGTGTATGATTACACAGTATAAAGAAATTTAGGTCGATTGATTTTAATAAAAGTTCAATCCGTCTTGTAGTACTTTTTCATGCCGTTGCTGTAGTACTTTTAAAATAACATATAACAATTTCAAAAACTATTTTCTTGCATGATTGTTGTGTCTTATGATTCATATTAATTTAGTTTTATGTGTACTCAACTTTGGCACGGTTGTGTACTTTAATTCTGCAGCCCCATCCTGACCCGGGTTTTGTTCCGGTTTTCTTTCGGGTAGAGACCGATTTCTTATACAGGTTCTCTAGACTTTTGTCTAGGGGCGTGTTTATTGTAACAAAAAATCGTGAATTTAGTGTTATTTTAATTCTTATGATTTTTAAACACTATACTCAGTATTATCTATAGTTCGATAATAGTTTGTATATGTAAAATAAATTTTTTGTATTAAATTACAAACATATTGACATTCCATTAGTATTATAACTCGTAGCAAACTTTTTATCTTATCTAGGAATTTTTGCTGAAGTTTTTGAATCTGCTTCTGCCTTAGGACCCTTGATCGGAATTGATGGGATGGTCCCTTGCTTGCTTCCGGAGAGTAAATTAGTTCATTGTCCTCCACGTGGTCATACGCAGTTTGTACTGTTTTTTTGACAATAAAATTTATTTATTTATTTATGAGAAAGACAATTAAGTTTTAAAATGAACTATACATATAATTTGTAAATTGTCACACAGAAAATAATATATTCTCCTTTGCTTAAACTTTTTCCGATTTTAACAATTTAATTCATTCGATTATTTTATTCTGATTCATGATAGGTTTGCTACTTTTTGACTGTCCCATGATTACCTGGTGAGAATTTTACAAGTAATTGCGCAGTCACATATGCTCATGTATCACAAGTTTTCAGAGATTTGACTTCTTTTCAGTAAATGTTCTTTGTGCTGGTACTGAAATATTTCGTGAATTGTACTTCAAACACCAGTCTTCGTACTTTTGTCGTTAAAATGATGAATAAGTTGTCAATGTGACTTGGTCGTAATAGATTAAGAAAAATTCTTTAAATATTCCATCATTCCTCGGTGATCAATTTTCCATTATCAGTTACAGTACTTCGATATTCTGATGCTCTATGTGCATGAGAATATGCAATCCGTGAACATTCTGGATAAATATCAATATGCAATATACAAGGATATTCTAGATAAGTAGTAAGTGACGTTTCAGAAAACTTTCTAGAGATCAGAATATTATTCTGTGGCGTACTCCTTATACTTTCCGAATATACAAGTATTATACGAGAATTGTAAGTTCAGTAATTACAAGAAAAGTATTAAGTTCTTTACGAATTTTGTCTGAGAAACCTTACTCTCATAATTTCGCGATTATAAAATTTTACTTATCTCTCAACGTCCGGATTGATGCCTAGACTTATTCAGTCTGCTTCTAAATGAATTCTGGGTCTATTTCGGGAGTCAAGGGCTGGGCTCATCTGGTCTTCCTTATGCCAAGACCAAGTGATTACGAAGCTATTCCCTCCGCGAATCGCATTTCATAGGACATGTCGTGGAACTGTTTGAGAAAAAAAACTCTCTTCTGCTATCTTTGCTATATTTTAAAGATAATTAACATTGTTATATTTTCGAAATTTTATGTTTCTGCCTCGTATTTTATTTCCTTAATTTATAATAATCCACTTGAAATATAATTGTGAATAATTTATTTCCATTTAAATCGCACTTTTTTCTAAAGCGATCTTCTGGAGCCTAGACCAAGATCCTCGTCTCCCTTTCCTCCACTTCTTTCTCTCGAGCGTCGATGTTCGTCCGTCCATCTTCCAAGAACAGGACCCTTCGCTGCCCCTCCGCCCACCTGTCCGTCTAAACCCCATTACCTGATCACCCGTCAGTGCATCCGTGATTACGCTCGTCCCTCCGCAGGGGGTGGCACGGACGGCGCCCAGGGAACGTCGCAATATCCCTCTACAGAGGTGCTTTCGGCGCGACCCTCTGGAGTCCCTCAGGGAACACGACATTGGGACGGAGGGACGGGTGTCTCAAGCGTGTGGATGGGTGACAGGTCAGGGGCTCAATGACGTCAAGTTTATCTTAAACTAGCTGAACATACCCATCGTCATCCGGGAGTTACAACAACAAGAGTTTTTCACACAGTCACAAAAACTAATTAATATAATATCTGAAATTTTCCTAACATAAATCGAATAAAACTATTTGTCCATATTTCCAAAGAAACACTTAGCCGTCCCCTCTTCCTTTTCCGACACCTGTCCTCATCTACATCATGCAAAGACTACGAAAAGGAATGCAACGAGAGTTACATGTTGTGATTCTTTGTTTTGNCCATATTTCCAAAGAAACACTTAGCCGTCCCCTCTTCCTTTTCCGACACCTGTCCTCATCTACATCATGCAAAGACTACGAAAAGGAATGCAACGAGAGTTACATGTTGTGATTCTTTGTTTTGATCACGGGATTCAATACGACACCAGAGTTTGGAGTGAGTCTTAAAATGAGCAAATTGCCAAATTACAGCCGATGGATTTAACACAAAATGTCGTATTTTATGTTACGTTTTTATTTTCCAAAGTTTAGACCTGAAAAAAAGTGTCCCGTAGGTTCTGGTGCCGCTATACCTTATAAAAACTAATCCAGTGTTAAATAATATTGTTGAAAGTTGGCAACTGTAATATTCTAAAGCCTTAAAAGTAACAAAATATGTTATAATGAGAGAAATGACTTGTCGAAGTTGAGACTGTTTGTAGGAACACCATCAGATTCATGTGCTGCTGTCCAAGACATCGAAAGTATCTAATGGCAAAAAGAAACTTGTTATCGATGCAACTGTAGACAACGTAATCAATAAATGGCAATAACACCTCAGTAACATGAATGTTGAAATCATTCACTATTATATTTGTCTCTAGGGCAGCGTATAATTGAAAGAAATCATTACGGTACGAATTTATTCTAACGTTCAATATAAGCATTCATACTACTACATAAAAGAGAAATTTGAATTATCGAAAATGGTAAACGTAAAACTTTCTCCACCCGGAAACAAACAAATAATACATATGGTTGAAGGAAACACCGAAGAAGAATTGAAATGTATTTGGGTGTCGAAATATCAGCTATGCTATTTTCTTAAATTATGAAAATATGCTATTTTCTTAAATTATGAAAATAGCATAAAACTACAAGCAGAATTACCTTGCCTACTGTCTTCCTTTATTTTCCTGTTTTTCTCGTCGTACTAATGAGCGTGCATTGTGATTTATAGTTGATCAGCCTGTTTCCATGTTGAATTTCTTTGTTTTGTTTATCATGAAAGCACTGATTCACAATTGTTTTAGCAATTAATTAGACCAAGCGTTTTCCAAAGGTATGAGAATTGTACTAATATTTATGTCCATTATGTAATCAAAATAAATAAATTTAAGACTTACGACCTTATTAAGGACTAATAGCATTTATTTTGTTCTTTGTTACGCATGACGACGACTTAAATCTAAAGTCGAAACGAAGTATACTTCAGATCACAAAATAAATGTTATTAGTTCATAATTAGGTCGTAAGTCTTAAATTATTTATTCATTTTTGTTTTGGAATTCATTTCAATAGATGTCGATAAAAATTATTATGACAATAAATTCAAGACCTGAGGTGAATGAAGTCGCGGGAAGTCGGCTAGTAAATGAATAAAGTTTAAATTATAATTCTGCGAGTCCTATCCATTCAGTGCTCTGTAGCTATGCCTCCTGAGTAGATATAGCTTAGCTGTTCCATCGCGGAGGAACAGGGGTGCGGGTGGAAGGAGCAGGAGGCGTCTGCCGTGGGGCTAAGGCCAATAAAACACGGCCGTGCAAACACGCAGCGTCTGTTTACCCGTGCCACTCCAGCGATCCTCTCCGCTTTCTTCTTCAACGCCTCTCTCTCCAAAGAAACGGCTTCGTGTGTCTTCAACCGAAAAACCTCGTCACAAAAATTAAATTTAATAATGTGAAATTAGGAGGAGGTCCCCGAAAATGTTTCTTGTCTTTCGCAACAAATATATTTTGTTTGGTTAGGCTCATTATTCGCAGTGGGAGAAAAAATATCTTTTTACAAAATAGGAAATGATCTTAAAATTGCCTTATTTTGCACCAAGCTTTCCATTACCTCCAGACAAATTGGGTTTCTAAACCCCTTTCAAAAGAAATTGCTGTATCTATCCTGCCTAGTTAAGGATATGTTATAATATAAATATAAACAAAAACAGACAATTTCCGTTTTCAATTTGTTGAATCATAAACGACCTGGTGATTACCGTAGTGTACTTCAAATTGTTTTGTAGGAAAGAAAAAAATCTATTAAAATGTCTCATAACACCACGGCCCCTTTTGTACCAGATCTTAAATGTTCTTTAAATACTGAATGTACTTTTATTGAGACAGTCTTTAAAGCGATTGTATTTTTAAATTTTGTAGCAATGGTAGAAACAGTATGAAATACTATCAAAGCAAAAAATTTATATTGAAAGAACTCTCCGAATGTTAAATTTCAATTTATTTTGGCCTAGGGTCTAGAGTCCCTTGTCTTTCATCTGGTCATTACAAGGCTCATTTTTTATCTATTCTTTATCATATTTTAATCCATTGTCGTCTCTCTTTGCTTAATTGGTTTCACAAATTTCTGTTCCGTACCACGAAGAAGCGGATACTCATCTACTCTCATCCCGAGTAATTTCCCTTTGTAATGCGTCACGTATTATTCCTTTTCTTTGTTACATATTCTCTGAAAACCTCATATTTCTCTTTAGTGTTTATTCTTGTGTTCTTATCTTGGGTTCCAGTAACTCCTCGTTTCGAAAGTTAAATATCGATACGGATCTATTAAGTTACTTACTGAACGAAAACTGTAGCAAATCAGGGTGAAATTGAAATTTGACAGCCAATATTATCGGGCAATGAATAGGCCGTACTACACTAAGGATTGCGATATCGTCCAAAGAACATTAATCATGTTCATTTTTTAAATTTAAACCTCAATAGAAATTATTGATCACGTTATTGCAGCGTGTAAAAGAATCATCAATTGCCAACAGTACGTCTAAATCATCATCCATCCACACGAAACATAGCGCAATATGTACCAATCCACATATTCACATTATGCGTTACGCTTGAATCCAGAAGTGAATTTAATGGTGCATGAATGATCTACTTGTATTGTGACGCCTGAGGGGAACCCCCATAACAACTTAAAACACATTGTCCAAACGTTAGCAATCTGGTAAAACTTTTTACCGACCAAGCTTCAAGATTACCCATCCTTTTATTTAAACAGCAACAAAAAATATCATAGTGTATATAATCATCTTAGTCATAAATTTCTTTTCTAAGAAATTCTCTATTTTTCGCCATACAAATAACAATTTTAAAGAGTGTCAAATGTTAATGTGGTTGATCTTAATTATAACTTCATTGAATCGTTCCGGGTTGGCACGCGTGCTCTGCCCGTGTTAGCACGATCTCTGCTAGTTGTAATTTCCTGACGGTGCTTGCAATGAGTGCGTGTCGTGGGGTGGGGGCGGTGAGGGGGGGTAGTGTACTGAGAGATAAGGCTAATGCGTGACCCGAAACAAACAAAGCAGCAGCGCGCCCGCCGCGGGCGACGGCGTGTGTCGTTGCACGATTACTCTGAACCTCTGACAGCAGCGCACTCAAGCGGCAGATCTGCGGTTTATTCCCCCCTTTGACACAGAATGACCTCTCAGAACAGAATGCGGCGACAGTGGCTTCATCGCGGGACTCAGGTTGGATCACGTTTCTTTAATATACTTCCTATACTAGTCATACTACTATATTAAGGGGAAATTAGCAACTTAAAATTCACAAATAAACAAAACTTCTAATTTTCTCTATTGCACGCTTTCCGGAAGTTGGTGTTAAAAAATCTTCAGGTATTGCGATCTGAAGAGTTAGGTCCAACTTTGTTATGGATACATAAAATTGTTGGCGTATCACCTATTGCTTAAGTGGAAAAGTTTTATGTATTGGATTAAATTACTTTTTAATGAGATAATTTAAGTCTTATAAAATATATCGTGAAAGAAATATGTTAGTATATTTAACCAAGGATAAATGTGTGTATGTAGAAACAATTTTCATTGGTCTGATAAATATTTGCCATTAGTGCTATATTTAATTTAGCAGAATGTTATGGGAAATGTACAGTGCTTTGGTAACATATTCTAGAAGAGAATACCCAGAAAACGCGTGATAAATCATAAAAAAAGCGTGTTGTGCAGGATTTACAAAAATGTGCCGTATAGTTAGTGCATGTGACAACTATATAACTAGGATTACTGTTTATTTCATACAAGTACATAAGACAAGTTTATTTTTTAGAAAAAAAATTCATTGCCATTAACGTGAAATAAATTGCAGATTTCAATCCTAAACACAGAGTGATTTTAATTTTAAATTTATTTGTTCTCCTTTGCAATGGTTGCACCAGTTGTTGCGGAGTCCCCCAAGGTTCGCTCGTGGACTCACGACGGCGCCGTACACCGCAAATTACCGGCGCCGCCGCCCCCTTCCCCCACCCCACCCCCCGCGGCGGGGCGCTGCTGTCGTGCCTCGATTTACGTGCAGGCCGCGGCGGGGGCGGTTATCGCAGCGGGACCAATTATAAATTAGCGCTTCCACCCCCAGCGCCGCCCCCCAGCCGCTCGCTGCCGAGACGCGTGTGGCGGGGTGCGCAGTAAATTACAGCCCCTCTACCCCGGCGCCTCCGCCGCGCCGCCGACCGCGTCTTATCTGCCCCCGAGACCTCAGTGCCACCCCCCTCCCCCCCCCACGGGTCGTTGTTGTGGTGTCCCCAGGCCTCTGCCTCGTGCAGCGAGGAACTTCCACCTGGCGCCTGTGTGCTGCAAGGAGTTCGCAGCTGGGCGCCTCGCTACTTGCAGTATCCTACGGCGGTTCTCAAAGTGTTGTCCCGGGCGTCCACTGAAATTCAGTTCAGAGGGAATATTACGTTGACGCGTTAGGTCGGAAGTAGCTGAGAGCCCACAGCTCGCGTGACTTCTGTGACTAGTGGGCCAATATTTTTTCTCAAATCATATAGATCAATATAAATTGTCATAAAAGATGGAGGGATAACTTAAGTCTCTCATTAACAATATCAATACTTAAAATGCCGGACACATAACTTGAAGACTGAAGACACAGATATCAGAGTATTTCCCGTCGGTACGTTGCGGATACGATATCTGGATTTATGTATCCTCGCCTTCTGCTCTTTGTTTAGAAACATGCGTGGAATATTCTTGATAATAAATATATTTTTCTAGTAGGTCACCTTGTAGTGTATAGCATGACTTTCACCTAATGTGAAATCACATCATGGGAAAACCGTAGAATAGATTGACACTAAACTGTAAATGCAGCTCTCCTTGGGGCAGGGAATATAATGAAAGACACGCTTCCTTTTGAAATGACGTCAGAATTGTTTGGATTAAAAAACAAAAATATCAAAAAGTGGAGATAGTGTGTTGTTATAATAATTTATACTATCTCTTCAACCCCTATTATTTCGTTGTACTAACGTAGACGTTGAAAAATAAAAATAAATAAATTCCGCACATTCATTTCGCAGCCCGCGGAACGCCGTATGCGTGTGCCGCCCCTCTCGCGTTCCTTCCTCCAGTGGACCGAGTGACGTCTTGATGACGTGCGATGACGTCTCAGCTGGCAGCGGCGCGTCGCTCGAGCGCGCGTGTACAAAGGCGAGGGATGTTTTGCGCGCGATGAACGGAATGCTGTGTGCGAGGGAGGGGGTGGAGTGTGGTGGAGAGGGAGCGACGCAATTAGGTGGAACCGCCCTTCCCTTCGGAGGCGTGATGAGGCGTAGCGACACTACAAGAATACAAGAAAGACAGATGAGGTGGGGGAGGGGTGACAACTGACAGCTGCTGCATTCAGTGAGCGAGCGACTCTGTCAGGGAATGTGTTCATTCAGAATACGTGTTTCGTCACACAAAACGATTTATATTTGGTAATATAGAATTAAGGTGTTCCGATCGCGGTGAAAACATTCCGCTGAGCAGAAGAGCGCTGGTTCGATTCCCGTCTACACGGTTAATTTCCTTGCGTACCGTTGGCACTCTAAGAACAAGTGAACTATTATTTCACTCATATTTGAATGCATTACACTCCACTCATATATGAGTGTAACACTGTTTCACTTGATTGAACTGTTTACTCCAACTCTGAAATGCCTGAGAGATTCCTGTAGTTGCTAAATCACTTCAAGTAAATTCAGGGAGTCGGAAATTCTATGTCTACACACCATAGAAGTTAAAAATATAAAAAAAATCTTCCATTTGGGCCAATTTTTGTAATACATAAGAAAATAATATTTATGTTCTTCTATATTACATTAATTGTACAGAGGTTAATTAATTACTTTTATTAGGGTATGTATTTAAATTCATTATAAAACCAATCTACTCCTCAGCTACGTCGTTTCGGTACGTTACGTTTTCGGCAATCTTATATTTTTTTCTTCCCAATTCCTTGCTCCAAAAAATGTTTAGCTGGAGGAGAAGACCTCAAGGTATAAACCTTACTTTAAAACATAAAAACAATAATTATTCTCACAAAAGTAAAATTTTTCGCCTAAGTCACACACAAATTACACAACGTATTCTAATGCGTTAAAGTACTTCCTGGTAATTGACACAAAAAATATTTCATTATGATTCACTTCTATTCGAGAACTTAAAATACAATTAAATTTTGTACTCTACGATGTGCGAGCTGTTTCTTTCTTCAGTATTTGAAGAAAAAAATACTAACACCATCTCAGTAATATTATTTCCTGTATAATTAACTATTTTTATATTGATTTTACCTCGATAACTTTTTCTCTCTCATTTTCGCGCCCAAGTTCATTCATGTGTTCAGATGTGAAGCCTTAAAAATTATGTAAGCCCACCATGCCAAATAATTTGAATGCATTTTTTACTTTCTAATTGCGCAATTATTGCGCAAAGAAAGTATCAGAATCGAAAAAAGAAACTTTGTCTTCAGATCTTCTCGACGACTCAGCTTCACTTTATTTGACGTAACCTTCACAAAACATGCCCTATAGCTTTTCTGTGCTTTGCACCGCTTACAACATGTATCGTGACAATGTTCAGCTTTTACGACAATGGTTTTAACCATTATTTTTAAGTGAATGATAATTATTTTGAGTGGAGTACGGTCCAGGTATTTTGGGAATTGTAAAGAAGCCTTCGATCTATTTATAATATCAATGGTTCATAAGTATTATTGAATTGAGTTCATGACAAAACAACGGTTTGCACAAACATGTCCCTTGCCGTTCCGTGAAAGGCTTGTGAGGGCGACTGCTCTTCATCAAGAGTTTGGAAAGGTTATTGGATCACTTCACCACATGTCCCCGTGCTCTTTGGCGTATGGCGTTTTCCCCAACTTACATCTTCCACTACAATGACCCTCTCTTAAATAAAATATTCGTTAGCGTTTCATTCACCTCTTTTGACCCAAGAATTCATTGACGTATTTTCTGACACAAGGATTATTGTAGTACTTTGGATAAGTCAATTCCTATTTAATTGTTTAAGGGAAACGCTGTTATTTACGACTGAAAAATCACGTGTAATAATTATTATTAGTCGCAGAAATTCCTCTAAAATGTTAGACGACGCCTATTTCGATTTTATAATATCTCGAACTGCTCAAAACAAATATTTTAGGATGGACATAACTTGATAATTTTAATTCTTGTTTCACACTGACATTGATGTGTGGAGACTTCGCATGATGTCCAGTAGTATCGTTCTCCCTCATTTTCTCGATTCGCACCGTTCCCTCCACCCTCGTCTTTCACTCCCCACCTCACACTCCACACACTCCCGTCATCCTCGGCACCTTTCCACCGCATCTGTCCGTGAATAGCTGCAAATCGCGAGGGTCCAGCAAAAAAGGTGGCGTAATTTTCTATAAGCGAAGGCACCCTAATGAGCGTGGGGAACTCACAGGTGCGGCAGCGGCGGCCATGAATCGCAGGGGAGGCGATGTGCAATGTGCACGAAGCATGATGCGGACGGACTGCTCCATTCAAGACGAGAATAAATGCTCCATGGCGAGTCAAGATGATATGAGGATTTTCTGTAACAACTAGCTGATATTATAACGGAACCAATTTTACGAGGTATTAATCTTTCAAAAGGAGAATGTTATATTTTTTATTTGCGCTGGCAATTTTATGTAGCATGTTTTTAATGTTTGTGGCGCTGATCAGAAATTTTCCAGTCGTTCAATATCCTGACGTCGTAGTTCCATAATTTTTGNGACAGATAAACAGATCTGTAATGTTTGTTACTCCTTCAAAGCCAACATAAAAAACGAAACGAAATTACGAGTAAATGAAATAATATATATTCTTAGCTGTGTTGGTTTGGTTTTACCTCATTCGAACAAAAGTATCAACTAACCACTGTTACATCACAGTTATTAATTTTCTTCAACTTTATATTCTAAGTTAGTTACAAAAAAATGATCCATAGCTTTCCATTGACAGCGATTGACAAAATGAAAAACCAAAAAAGCAATAAAACTCTTTATTGACGCCGTTTTTGATTATTGAGAAAAAAAGGCCCAAAATACAACACAATTTTCAATATGAAGTGTGTTTTATCTTGGAACTTAAAATAATGCATGAATAAAATGTAATATTATAAAGAACTAAAAAAGTTGTATTTTGTACATTTTTCTTTTTCTAATTATAGTAATGTGTATTGCTTTTTTGTTGTGTTTTATTACTTTTAAAGAGTTATTTTATTGGAAAAAAATTCTAGATTAACAATAAAAAACCTGACAAATAAATAAATTGGTCTCGAATATGAAGAGCTTGGCTCTACTCGTAATTCTAAATCTGACAATTTTGTCTAAATCATCTTTACCATCACTTCGGATGCGTCACCGCAAATACCACCTTTTTAATTAAAAATAACATCTAACCCATAGCTCTAATTATGTGATTTCACGATATTGTTAAAAGTTCTAAAATGAGTGAAATTGCGACTATTACCGAGAGGCTGCTGTGGAAGAATCAAAGAGGGAAATGCGTAGGGAATGAAAAAGGGAATGGATTCGGCTGGAACGAATCCAAGTGTAAATGGAGTCAAGTTCTGTTTGAAAAGAAAGATTGATGTGAATATTCATCATGTTAATTTCCTATAACGCCATGCCATATGCACAATAGTATTCCATTGATACGGAATCCTAATGACCCGGTAAGTTACTCGAGATTTAGTCAAGAAGACTGTGCGTTCCCAAATCCCTTGCATTTCATTTATGATGCGGAACAGACCACAGTTTTGTAAACCAAGATGCTTTCATTAACTTCTGATGGTATTACAAAGTCTCAGACACGAGTGATTGACTGTAACTAATTCTCCACATGTCATTGGAAGTAGCATGTCTTGTATCGGTAGGAAATTGACGAATGTGAACGTGTGTTCACGCGTAGGTCATTTACGGTTGAATCGTACAAATTAAGAAATCTGGGGTGTGTCCCTTTCTAATTTCGTATTGTTATTCTTTACAACAGAAACATATTAGTAAATGATTATGAATTCACAAATATAAAAACAAATGGTTCTGACCTACCGACTCGTAATTTTTTGGCGGATAATTCGAAGAATGGTGTGAAATCATGATTTGTATATGAATGGAAGAAGCAATTAAATTCTATCTTGTTTGTTGTGATCTATTAGACCCCTTTAATACCGTGCTAGATGCGAAAAGGTCGGAAGGATACAATAACACTATTTCCTTCTTCATTAATAACAATTGTTTTTATATATAGTTGCTAGTTAGTTCAAGAAGTAAGTCCGTTCGGGTATACTCGACTCGAGACGCGAAATTCTCCGAGAAGCCAATTCGATTTGCTAGTTTACTTCGCGAGATTTTTGTTCCAAACTTGAGGAAGCATCTCTAAAAAACAATACTTTTGGAGAAGGCGCCAAAGATTTTCTTGCCCATCGCGGGCAAATGATCCAATCGTGGCGTCACTGTATTGGGGTGGTCTGTCAGCAAGACGGAGGGGGATTTGTGTGAATGGCAGACGTCTGTGGGGCCAGCGAGAAGACACAGATCCTTGTGGCTCCCGACACCTGCCACTGACACAAATGAATGTTCGTCAGTTGACATCCGCCTCTGGTCAAAGAAATCCCTCTCGACCGCCAAGAAATCGCGAAGGGGAGTGAGATGTGATTGGGAATTGAGGGACGAAGTGTAATGCTTCCCAGGATTTCTCTGGACATACAAACACTTGCGCGATCACTCTTCATTGTTTTACAGGGAAACGAGATATTTCATTGTTATCACCATCACGTTTTTCTTATATTTAATTGGCTTTTCTGCCAACATCAAGTTCTGCTGGGAGGAGGAATATATTTCAGGCCCTAGAACTTTCTGGTAATGTGGACTGAGGACCGGAGGACGCTGTGTTGCAGTCCGCGTATTATAGTAGTATTGATTTCGAGTTTTGTAATGAAATCAACTAGGAATTACAGTATATAGAATGATAGGTACTATGACAACGTCTTGAACATTCCAGAGTTTTTTACTTCAAAGGCTAGTTGTTGACATTTCAATATTGCGTCGTTATTTTTAGATTGTTGCAATTAACAACAGCAAAATCGATGAGATACACTTTTCATTCTTCTCTTTTCCAAGGGATAACATCAGGTCTGTTGTGAATTGTTGTACGGTCTGAGAGGATATTTCTGCCTCAGTACAAAATATTTGAATTCATATCATCTTGCAGGACTGGTTGGGGAGTATGCTGATGGTCTGGTGGTATGAGGTTCTTAGTGCAGTTCAGTTTTTTTGCAATTTCCAGATGGATTACTTATCCCATGTTGTCGTGTCTAGTTTTGTTATCATTTTGGATTAACTGTGTGCAATCTCCAATGATATGCTGGAGTGTCCCTTTGATTTGGTTACATCAGCGACATGATAAGTAATTCCGGTTTCTTTTAGGATTATTTATTATTATTATGATAATGTTAAGGTATACATATGATACGCTACAAATATTTGACTAACCCACCTATGTCAAGATATTTTCTTGTCCTTGTATGCACACGATGTAAAAACTTTTTAACATGGTTCTTTTCCGTTCTGATATCAATCTAATAACATATGTTTAGATAAATCCTTTCTTTAAAAGAATCTAAAAATAAAATTTGATATCCCTATTTTGTTCCCAAAATCCAGTTAATTAGTACGTAGTCATACGGAGTTTGTAACTGCTTATTTGATAATACACTTATTAGGTATTATTATGTAAACTAGGATGTTAATACTCTAAGTCGGTAGTTATAAATTGCGTTATTTGGTTCCGTTGATTTGTGTTCTTCCATGTTCAGGAACACTTTTTATTTATTTTGTAGTCGTAGGATTTCCTCTCTTTTTTGTCGCCTGTATCATGTGAGTGAAACTTTTTAGACTTCTTGTACGTAAAATGCAAATTATTATATACTTAATGAAAGAAATGTAATGACTGTACCAATAATAGTTTTCAATTGTGTTAAGTGTAAGAGCGATAGTAAAAAAATCGTTAAAACTAGTAAAATCTCTCTCCGTTTTATTGGTGAGTGATTGCTATCGAACCGAAGATTGACATCCCGTAGTAAAGAGATATAGCCCAATTGGCTGAGTACTCTACTCCCCATAAAACATTGGCTATTGACGAAAAATAACATTCAGGTGCGATTTTCTACTAGGATTTGTTTTTCACATGGTAGGGTATGGATATTACATATATGAGATCGGAGATGTGTTAATAATGCCTATTTTATGGAGTAATGTGGTCTCGTGTGCGACATTTTCCCCTCACTTCCTTCTGCGCGCTGCAGACACTAGCGCACTTTGTCTGAGAAGCAGCCTCCTGAAGCCTCAGAGCAAAAAGCGCGCATCTGGAGTGTGTTGGCTAGTCTCCCCCAACCCCCAGCTTCGCTCTTCCCTCCCCTCATCAACCTCTCACCCTCCTCTCGTGTTGTATCGTGTTTCTCGGAGGGCAACACTCTCCACCCCCCTCTCGGCGGAGGACCAACGACCCGTGACGTCAATCCATCGCCAATTAGAGATTCGGTTGCCCAAGTAGTGGCCGAAGCACTTGTCTCGTTTGTCCACACCTCTGGAATGTCTTTGGAGATGGAAACGTTGATTGATAGGCTTCGGAGTTGATGCAAAAATGCGTCTCTGATGTTAGCGAAACCACTATTACAAAAACAAAAGTCAAAAACATGATGATTACTTGTAAGTAAGTTGTGAAGGAAAAAAATTATTGGGCGTAAATGAAACGCCGCAATCAGAGGTTTCATTAGCTGCACTGTCAAGTAAGCGGAACCATTTGTTAGATTTTGCTCCAGCAAAGGTTTTTACGGAATAATTTGTTGTAAATAATTTGTGAAGAGAAAACATCTGATGCGTTTCATTTAAGCTTAAAAAAATAGTGCTTCCGTTATGTACACAGAAATTTTTACACTGACCTGTTTACAACAAGTTATATTGTTTTTGTTTTGTAATAGTGGTTCGCCGGACTTAGACGTTACAAAAGCACGTTTTCATTGGAGATTGTCTTGATGGTTTAGTCTCCTAAGTGCGTTTCAATTGCATTATCGTCGCTTCACGATTCTCTGTCAAATTTGGTGAATAATAAATTTTCAAGATGTTTGTATTGATAATATCAACTTTACAGCTATAAACTGTAACGAAATAAAAATCAAATACTTACGAACTGTTAAAATTTAAAAAATAATACTATAATAGAAGGTGGTGGCTGCATATCGACGAACCAAATATTAATATTTGTTTACATCAAATACATCTTCAGATCTTGTTAGTATCATTGATACTTACAACAAAACAATGATGGTCGATTGTAGTATCCTTGATTCCAACCTCAAACTGTGATGAAGTATGAAAATTAAATGTTATTTGTATCATATTTCAGTCCGTTTCAGAGTGTTCCGTATTATGGATTTGTGAAATGTATGCAGGCGAAAGAGCACAGTACATAACAAAACTCATTAGTAAAGGACTTTTCCCAACATAAAATTTTGAAAATTTAGTGCAAACTAAAGAATATTTTGAAGAACATTTAGAATTCATAATAAAGTTGGGTCAAATAGGGATATAATCAACAGAAGATAAAAGAAATGTGATAAGGCATAAGGATAATAAACCAAACAAGATCTGCGCCTGCCTCCTCGGGGCAGGAACGGAAACGTACACGGATAAATTGCGCTGCCTAAAGGTGACAAGACATATAGAACGATAAATAGGTAGAGAAACCGTGAAATGAATATGTTGTAATCAAGGTAGCCAAAAGGACAAGAATAAAAAGGAAAAAAAAGAGAGTTCCGTCATTTTAGGGCGATATAATTTCATATAACATTTTTTTTTTTTCCAAAATGATGAGCCATACTGCAAGACCACCCGTATTGACGAGATCACCCTAATATGGAGTATTATTCAAAATATTCCATGTGCGATTAGCTGTAGGAAAGAACAAATGCTACTCTAAACTCAGATATCGTAACCGCAAGGTTAGGAATGGATAGACACTGAAGCTTGTGTGATTTATGAACCTTTAAAATTTAGTACTCACCACAGTAATTTAGTATTATTATTGTAGTTCCCTCTTGAGTCTGTGGAACATTACATATTGGTGTATATAAATGGTCATATAAGAAAGAACATTTGCTCACATTACACGCGAGAAAGACGCATGTTCTCGGTTCAGTTATTCTACACTTTGGGCACAAATCCGTCAATCACTTCCGCGCCATTCTTGTCCCCATTTTTACATTTTTTTAAATATTTTGTGAATGAATCATTATATATTGAATAAAATTCTCTGTACTAAGTAGCAGCAAAAATAAATAAATTAAGAATTGTATCCCTTTCACCTCATAGTAATGTTAACTAATATTTATTGCAACCTTTTGAATATCATTGTATGTTGCAATTGTTCTTTTTCTGGCCTCTTATTGGACATCCAGCGATGCAAACTAATCCCCGGATTCGTTTAACATTGAAATGAATTCCAAAACATATTGGTTATTCACGGAGAATCTATTTATTTATCATTAAGTGGATTACATCTGCATTTCGAAGGTGCGTTTTATGATAATTCGTTAAATAATTAGGTCTGCCATATTAAACGTGAATTGGCACGAATACGCTTCGATTAATTAAAATATTGAACAATTTGGCGAAAGAAGAGCGCTATTCCTCGCTTCCATACGCATACATTATTTTCTAATCAATCATTTCAATTTAATAATAAATTGGTTCTGCGGATCGCAGTTAGCGCATGAGCGATGAGCGCCTGTGGCTTATGAAGTTGGATGATGGCGACGCAAGGTGGGTGGACGAGTGTGCAAGAGCTTTCATTAGAGTGACGACAAAGCACTAATTCGTGGATAATTTGTGGCTTCGCCAGTTCTTTTCATCGGTGAAAGAATCGTGTTTGTGAGATTCAGTTGTGTGGTTGGGAGTGTAGAGAAACGCTGGAATAACTTCGAAGAGTGAGCGAAAGGAGACCGATAAAGATAAGAACGAAACCTGAACAAAAATTGCTTCCCTCATGGGGCCTCCGCAGTAATGACATTTCTTAAAATTCCGTATGACACGAATTGTTTTTGGCTGGTTGAAAAAATTATTTGTATAACAATTTGATCTATATAAAAATAAACTTTTCGTAAGTATTTTCCTCATACGTCACACCGTTCATGGAATTACATTCGTAAATGAAACGATGAATTTGATAAAAGAGCTGTTATAAAGCAGACGCAGAAGTTTTTGGGTAAGGTATTTCCTGACAACAAACAAACTTACAAAAATAAGTTCTTAAAAACTTAATTGTACCCCTATATTTAGCAATATTTTGGGAAGTGGTGATTTTAAAAATGAAAATCTTATCGAAGTTTGTTGTTTCTTCTCATCGTTTACCGGGAATGAGAAACCTTTACCAACCAATAAAAGTGGGGCTTGTTTTATCCCGGTTCAAAAGGGTAGGGATTTTTTCCCACTTTACATTGTCCTTTCCTGGTTTCTGAACATATAAATATAATTGGCTTGGGATTCTTGGTTGCTAATTCATAAGAAATATTATCAACGCAGAAAAAATTATATTTCTTTCCGCAGATTTGAAATAATACCGTGTAAGTCCATATGGAATATCTCTCTTCATCAGTACCCGACATTTCCGCTAAAATTTGAAGGGATACTTCCAGTTCATTAAAACCATGCATCCCTCATAAATCATTGTTTTGTCACCTTCAGGAAACTGGTTTCACGTTTCTCTTTCCTTTGACCGCTGTTCCTCCGCGTTCTGGCGCTCCAGTTGGGACCCCTCCCCCTGTCGGAGGGTGATTTTGTGTTCGCGGAGCAGCGATTCGTCATGTCGATGGAGAAGGAAGATGGAGGCGCGTGCCAAGGCTTCAGAGCTCAGTTCTCGTTTTCATTTCCGGTCCAACAAGGAGACAGAGGGGGCAACTGGAAATGAGACGAGACGGATGCTGCGGCAGACCACTGCAAGGTCAAGTTGGACCACCACAACCCCAAACATACGCTCCCTTAGTGGTGGAACTCGGAGTCAAACAATGATATAGCAGTCCAGTTATGGCGCATTTCTCAAAAGATGTCAGTCATTTTTTAATAATTTTATGTAGTTAAAAATGAAGTTGGAACATACTTATGTTTAGTTAAAAATATTTATTTCACACATCAAATAAACACGTTTAGAAAAGAGAAGATGCAATCTGTAGGTAAATATATCCATAATTTGCATAGGGATGAAATTTCGACGAGCGAATGAAGTGGTTCAGTGAAGTAATGAGTCAATTCTTTCAAAGTGATAGCAGCCGTGGAAAGTAGTTTTTTCTTTTTTCATTCGAAATAAATAATATTAATAACTAATAATTTTGCTCTTTTCGCATACTCTGGCCTCTTAATGTATATTGAATTGCTGCAAATTAAGTCATTAAAATAGTCTAAAATTTCACAGAATTTCGAGTAAAATTTGGTTACATGCGCCATTTTCAACGCGTTTTGATATCCTCTCTGTCTTATCTTAAATATCTCTATCTTCAAAACTATTTGACGTATTTTCTTTAAATATTATGTGCTTTAATATGACGTGCATATTGGTTATATTAAAACATACTAATAATTTTCTTAAAAAATAAAAAAATTGTTTATAGCACTGCACATTAAATTGACTGATTTCAAAAGTGTTTGAAGATGTACGGGACAAGTTTAATGTAATGTCTCTATATACACGTTACCATATGCTTGAAGGTACCATATTCAATTTATAAACCTGTTTATTTAACAAAATTACTGTTATTTTTTCGATTTGTATATCCAACGCGATACACGATTTTTTGACATTTCTTCAAATTTTACTCGAATTTTGTGACACGCAAAAATGTTATTCACAAAACTTATTGGAAATTTTATTATCTACAAAATTGATATAATATGTAGTTTTTCTCTAAATCACGCTGAAAACGAGTTGTTCATGGAAAAATTACAGGTGATTTTTTTCCCTTCAGATTTTTCAATATGGCGTCAATAGCATTAGGACGGCAAGGTCGAAAACTTATAGTTTTGATTAGATGATTCATATGTATGATACATCAAAAAAACAGAGTTACCCTATTTCTTGCAAGGCAAGGCCCTTTTTCAGTCCCCGGCTTCTGGACTATAGTATATCGACATAAAATATACTAATGATTCTATTTACGTAGGAGAAAACCCAACGAAGAGTTGAAACGATATGTTAAAGAAATTATTACTATAAAGATTGTGAAGTGTTCAGTAAAGGTCATATAATATAATTAATTCTCCCGTTATTTATAATATTGAAGAAAGTACAAACACAACATACTGGAAGTGAAGCTACATAAGATCATTTTCTGCTCAGATAACACCTCTGTTCCGCTAATGTCATCAGAATTGTTTCATTCACATTTCTCCAGATATGGCAAGAGATTCCCGCCGAACGGAATACGAACTCCCCATGTGTTTCAAGGGGAATCTGACTTTTTGACGGAATGTGAAGGGGGTGGGGGTAAGCGCGACTGCTGTTCCCATCCCTTGGGAAGTCATCTGTCTGAGTGTCGTGGAGAACGTGCTTTGGAGAGCGTGTGTGGGTGGTCGGCTTGTCGCTTGTTCGGAGTCCCAGGCCTCAGCTCTTAGCCACCTGTTCGAGTCCCGTCTGTCACACCGCACTTGCGCTCGTTCGTCAAACGGTCTCCATTTCTGCATTTCGTTATCTCAAGGTGTAGTCTCTCTAGACCTTCTATTCAAATGCTTTGGAAAAAATACATATTATTATAGATTGTGGGCTAGGCTCCCTATGATTGTGGCTCATAATTTGACAGTATGTTTGGAGGAAGAATATTGGACGTATTGTTCTCAGGTGGTTTTTTGGGTGAATTAATTTTGGACCGAGATAAACTAGGAATAGACCTCTAAAATATTTAGCGTATTGAATAATCAACGTATTTGGATTTCCTCTCCTTCAAAAACCTTCGCCGGTTTTACCTTAGCTCGGAACGAACTCACGGATCCCAGATCGTGAGACTATGAAGCCAACCATCGAGCTATCGGCGCCATAGCACAAAATGGAGAAGAAGTCGTCTTTCATCGGAAGTTGACTACCTAATAACGCAAGTGATACAACCCCCTTGATGAAATATTGGAAAACTAGTAGGTTTATTATTCAAGCGATTCATGCTTTATCTAGATTGCGAAACTTCACTTTTACATTTTACATTAATAATTATAAATTTATTGAATA
>NNCF01127844.1:212816-228910 GCA_002313205.1 Laupala kohalensis | reverse complement strand
ACCGCGATTCGCAAATTAATGACAGTGGTGAACTGTGTTCGAAGCGAACGGGATGGTGTAGTTGTGCGTCAGCGCGCTAAACTGACGGTCTCAGGTTCGAGTCCTTGTCCCATCTCCCATTTTCATTCATCATATCATTATTAATTAATTTGAACGAATTTCTCCAAGTTTGTTAATCTATAATAGATTGCATACCGGATAAACTTTCAAACATACGACTAATCTGCATAAACATGAAAAATATATCTTTATATTATAAAAAAAAGATTTTTATGGTATATACTGGCTTGGTATATCAGATGTTCACATTACGAATGATGGTGATTGGCATTGTGACAAATGTGAACCCATGGAATTAAAGATTTCTCTACAACACTTGAATTAACATTATTTTGCTATAATCATCGGTGCAGAATAGTTCAATAGCTGTAACTTGGTAAAGAGTGTTTATAAATCACCGAGCGTCTATCTCACACTATTGACGACACGAGATTGCCATGGTTCTGATTCTATGCAATAATTCTATGAAAGAACTATGTTTCTTCTAACAACGTTATTTTCACTCATGCTTTTATATTGATAAAATTTTCTGGTAAAATAAACTTTTCTTCTTCTTAAAATTTATGTAAAATCAAGACAAACCTCAAATTAATACTTTGACCTGCATTTATTACTCTTAGCTTTTAGTATCTACTCGAGGAGGAAAGGTTTTATCATCTATGTTTAGGTGAATTTGTTCTGTATGTTTGGGCAAATGAAATTTCCATTTTTCTGTCCTCTTCTTTGTACACTTATAAAAATGTATCAGACTCTCATACATAAGAAATATCTGATTGGTACGAGGCTTCCTAATTGATTTATCTGTTTGATAAATATGTGGTAAAGGTTCATTAACGTTATATTATGTCATTCAATCTAATATCAAAGATGAAAAATTTGATTTTACATTTGAATGAATTCCTCGTTAGCTTTCTTCAAAATGTTTCATCACCACCGTTTTTAGGTCTTAAATTTTTCAAACCTCTCGAAATTTTCTTTCAAACGTTACTCTTTGAATCAAGTAATAAATCTCTTATTATAAAATTATACATGGTTAAATTTCTTCCATGTAAATTATATCAGGATTTAAAGTAATACAAACGATTGAAATATTGACCTTGGTTAAAATAAAGTTTAATGTTTAATAAAAGTACTACAAAAAACATTTTGAACTAATTTTTTGAAGACTCAAGACTCCATATGGATACTGAACAAATAAATATTTGATGTAATCCTAAGGAACATTTAAGAAAGATTTCTTCCATTAAATATTTTTGTGATCTATAGGCGTGGAACCGATATCAAACCAATCCCTTCTTTGCAATAACGTTCGTACGTGACATATATCGTGAGCTGAGGTCACATGGACGCTGTCCCCTGCCCGCAGCAGAGAACCCTCTCATTTCGTTCCCAATTAGGAGGTAATGGAGCGGAAGGTGTCGGCCGATGTGTGACAGCATCGGCCTCCAAACCCGTTCGTTCATCCCCTTCTTGGTGGTCGCCGCTACCCCGACGACAAATTACCCCCCAGCGACCACCTCGCGCCTGGAGTCCCTCAGGGCTCTCCCTTGGGACGCGTCGGGACTCGAGCGGGAAGGAGCAACCCTTCCTTCCTGGGCAGTGGAAGGATTAGAGTGACTCAGAGTGACTCCGTATTCATAGATGGTCACGCTACGTTGACCGTTAATTTGGATGGGGAGATGGTTGCTTTGGCGCAGATATAAACACCAACTCAAGAGAGAGATCGGATTGAGGATTGGGGTTGTGGTTTGCGTTGACCAAGATCGGAGATAGAAACATGGTGTCACATGATGATGAGAGGGATGAAAGCAGCAAAATGCATCAATAGCTAAGTAATAATAATGACGGTGATTTTTAAAACACATGAAAAGAAACATTCCTATCCTAATTTTTTTCGCATGATTTGAGAACAACGTAGTTCAATTTAACTATACTAATATGTCCTAACTCGAGATTTAAGTACCATTTAAAAAATATTCGAAAATCTTCTTCAATTAATGTTTTGGAAAGTAATGAAACAAAATTCAAAATTAAATCATTTATTATATTTAAAAAAACAAACAAAAATATTTAAGCTCTTGAATGTGAATTGTATTATTTATTTGTATATCATTTTATGATATTTAATCGACTTGCTTTGTTGGTTGGAAGTTTTCCTTCCAGACCCTTTTTTGGGGCTTCAACCCAGCCAGGTGCCTGGATGGTTTTACCCCTAGACGCTCTTTGGTGGTTCAACCATATCAGGCACCAAACATAAGTATCCTTCATGCATCGAAAATGTCTAATTTTGTTAAAATTTGTTCATTTAAGGGCACTTTTTAATATCTCAGGTCAACAGCGACCACTAGAAACATTACTGTTACATGGCTAAATTAAATGACACATTGAATGAGAAGAAATCACTGATAACAAACACAAAAACAACATACATATTGAAAAAAAAATCAAACAACTTAATGAAACATTAATTAATTTGAAAATAAAACAAATTTTAAATTTGTTTGTCACGTTGTGACAATTTCAAAAGTCGTAGCACCTTCTGGCATCCACTGGCCGTTTGGAATATATTAGAAATATCATTTGGTATATTTAAGGAATGTCTTTGATTTCTGAGTTCAAGGCACAGCAAGATGAGGTGTCATTGTTATTCGCCAGCTAATGCTTTCTTGTGGGAAATACTCGAGGCGATTTCTTTAATCGGGGTGTCATAATGTGCCGGATATTAATAAAATTGAGCGAAGCGCTACACACTGGGACAATTTTTATGCGTTACCCAAAGCGACATGCTTACCATTTGGTTAAATTAATGGAATTCTACTTGTAGGAATGGGAAGAAGTGAATAAAAGAATGGAAACCGGGGCGAGAGGAGGAGGGAGAGGAAGTGGAAAGCTGAAGAAGAGACGGTGCTACCGGATATCGATGGAAGCGGCCGAGGAACAAATTATGTGATCTACACTCTGCTCCGGAATTGAGGCTTAGCAAGCAGCGCAGATGTGGGCGAGTGGTCGACGCGCGTCGGAGCGTGTCAGGTCGGCGTCGAAGCGCTTCTCGGATGAAGACGCGTTGGGGCGAACGATGACGCCTGACGCCCGTCTGATACGGCGATGTCCCTCCTCTCCCTCCCCCGCCCCAACCCTTGCTCCACGGGATGATGCGAGCCCGAAATTAGGGTTCGAGGGAACGTTCTGATGCGGGATAAATTGCGAATCCGCTCTTCAACGGATTGAGTCGGATCAAGTTATTCGTATTATAGGAATTGCACCGCGTTGAATTTTTCCGCAATAAATTAGTTTTAACTGGAGATAGTTAACAATTTATATTAACTCACCGGAAGTTTTCGTAATATTCTAGCAATTATTGGCGAGTGAACGAGATGTTTATTTAATTTTTCACTTAACTCTGGAAAAACTGACATGGTATTGTGTAAGTTGCCAAGATTTCTGCTCATCGATGATGGATGATTTAAGAAGGAGGACTTTCGGAATTACCCTCTCCACCACCACCAAAAAGTGTGATAATTTATTTTTCATAGAAATAGAAAAAATGTTTGATACTGGTACATAATTGTACTGCGTAACAACAATATTTTCTTCCGGGATCATAAATTGTCTTATATGTGAATAATATTTTGCCACAAACTTTTTATCCCCTGACGTCCAGGAGATATGATTCCCTTTCCTCCTCTCCCCCCCCCAAAAAAAAAGAATAAAAGTGGAAATTCTGTATCTGTCGTTGGAGCATTTAAGAATACTGCAATTCTTTATTCGCATATCTCAGGACCGTGTCCAATGGAACACACAATAATCACTTTGATATCCTGAAATGTTAAGAATCGGTTGGATGAGCTTTTCATCACGAACGCCAAGGAATGTGACGTATTTCGCTCTCACGTGCACTCCTAGAAGCAGTAAAATAATTCCCATGAAATATTTGATTTCAGAATAAACTTTTTTATTGTTGCTTAACGTTTATGAAGGTCAATCTTGTTATATATTTCTCTAAGATACGTGTCCTATATTGCCTCATAAATTGTCTCCCAGGTTACGCTTTTTGGGTGTGTTTTGCTTCTCGAGAGTATTAATGTCGGAAACAAACTTTGATTCCTCCCTCTTTTACGCTGGCACTGTTTTTGCTAATTCTGCATTATGTTTTGTTGTTCTTAAAGAATTTGTGGGTTGTTGGAATATGGATGTATCATCTTTTATTTGTACATAAAAATATTCTGCTTTCGCGGTTACTTAAGATTCTCCAACATGATTATCAGTTATACAGGACGTAGCAATTTGATATTTAAACTCTTTTACAAATTTCTTTCTTATCTATCTGTGGATTATTTGTATAGGTTCATATTCCTTCTGAAACACTTTATTCTCACAATGTGTCAACAAAATCTACTTTCCTGTTTGATTGTCTTTCATGTTAACCTTCAAAAACCTCTTCAGTCTCAATCCGCATTTACACAGGAGTTGTGAACGTAAGTTTACTCTAAATTGTTCAAAACATTTCGGATAAAGGAGTATTTTTTGTGTGTCACCGTGGAAAATAATTAGAAATACAAACAATTAATGTTTTGAAACATATCATATGTTACATCTTTTCCAATACTCTTACGCTGGAGGACCTTGTTTCACCTGAGGTAAAATATGATCTTGAAATAATTCTAATTTAATTTGCACATAAAACAAATTATAAAAGAAATGGTATTAGTTAAAATGATAGATTACTATTACTTTAAAGTCCAGAGTAATATTTGTGATAATACATTACCTGTGGTGATTGGTTAAGTATGGAAGTACTTTTAACTTATAATTATGTGTAAATAAATCAATATCGTAAAAATTTCAATTGGAATTGAAAAAACGTTGTTTTTGGGTTTGTATTACAGTATATCAAAAGACAAGAGTCAATAAAACAATACGTATCATTTCCGCGATGAATGATATTGACTCAACAGAAACCGCCATTTGAATCGCACGAGTCCGTGTCATTCTGCTTCCCTTCCAAAGACAACAATGAAAGCCATTTGTGGGGAAGTGAGAGGTGAGGTCTTTGTCCTCCAGGTCGCCCACCATGCGTCTCGCGCACCACGGCACTAGCCCTCCCAGATCTCGCAGCAATTTCCATGAGAATGCATCGCGCCCCGCATTGAGTCGCGGCCATATGGCTGGCACTGGATCTATCCGGGGACGATCTTCGGGGTCCGAATGTGGTCGCAAATAGAGTACACAGTTAGCCATAAAACCTTTTTTTCTTTTCGAATGGGGGTATTAATTATATCTTTGACAACGATGATTCAGCAGGTCATTGTAATAACTCAGCTCAGATTGTTTCTTTAACAAAGAACGGTCTTGCGTGTTCACAGTAATCCAGAGTGCAACGCGGCAACTCACCTCGTTTCAAAACTCCAGCGCTTACCGAACAAGCTATTACGACATGTAATGTAAAAGCGCATTGGTTCATCCCAAATTAAATGTTGCATACATGCCTTTTTCCAACATCACATACCATTCTCCGAATGACAGTTTCATTAATATTTCCAACGTCCATGGACAAGCTCATTTGAATCTGGGTATTGATACTCCAAAGTTTTCGCGTATTTTTAATATATTCTATCTACAAATTTTCTTTTCCATCTTCTCTTGCATTATGTCAATCTCGAGACTATTCTCGCATAAATCAAATAGTTAGTCTACATTATCAACATCAAATAGCTTGTCTTCATTATCAACATCAAGTAACTTGCCTACATTATCGGACTTGATTGTAATCTACTACAAATTTTACTTTTAAAAATCCTTATATTCTTTATTTTATTACATAATATTTCAAAAATATTATATTTTTCTTGTGACAATGAGAGTTCACTTCTTTCTTTGATTGAATATATCTAAACGGATATATTAATTGAGGTATTCCCTTTTACTCTCGGGGCATTCCCAAAGAATATGGTCCGAAGCTTCACCATCCTCGCGTCAAATTCACATTGCTGTTCTTCTTTCCTTTATTCTGTGTGGATACGCATTTCCATGACCAGAGGCTTTTTCCAAAAACCTTTTGCTTCAGTTTTACCATGTGCATATATCGAGTCCTGTATATAATTACAATGGCAAAGAATATCCCGATCATGTAAACATCTTGTCCTTTATTCTTTAATTTATCTTATTACCCACGATTTCATTAGCTTAACTTAATTTAAGTGTAAAAGCACGTCCCGGGATTGACCGGAGCATGTGCTTGTGTGTAACAGGAGAGTGATTCGAGGAAGTGCCATTGAGAAAAGTGCCTCCGATACACAAACACACGGGAGACCACGACCACCATACTTTCCACTCCCTCAATGCAATTTTCCTTCGCGAGAGTTGCGTCTTTCAAAAATCCACTGACCATCTTAGGATATTATGGCATTCACCATCACTGCGAAAGTACTGTTGCTTATAATGTCTCGTCCTTGGTTTTTATAAGTGTAACGAAACTTCTGCAACATGTTGAAGCATTTTGATGCGAGACGGAACGTTGCATTTGTTTTATTGAATTGGTTTCTGGTGTCGAACAATAGTACAGTGACGCGTAGCCCGGGGTACCCCCTCCAAAAAAATAGAGGTTTAGTACTGTACGAAGGATGCGTATTGACTACCAAAAATACCTGTATCAAAACCTTTATCTGCTCTAAATTCGAATGTACAACTTAATAGAAGTGAAAATTCTTTCTAAAGGTCATGTGCCGCATCTCGGGGTACGGTGAACTCGGGACGGAAGATGTGTGACGGGAAAGTGCTCATCAAAATAAAAGTCTAGTCTCCTGATATTAAGTTGATAAATATTTATAAGTGAAAAGGTGATACTTTAAATATTTCAGTCAACTTACCGTTCGTACCAATGAATCAGGAAAGATGCTAAAAAATTGTTTTAAAAATATCGAATAAGTTCACTAATGCACAAAAAATCTTCAATTAATTTTACAAGAATTTTAAAGAACCGAGACAGAGAATCATTAAGGAAAAAATAAATATAAATTTTTCAATGAGTTTATTCGTAGACAATATTAGGAAAATACATATCATAAAGCAATCAAACTTAAAGAAAATTTACTTCGAATGTCAAAGTTCTAAGTACCACCTTAGATAATTTTCATCATATGATTATTTCAAATTGGAGATATCATTTTAAAAGTGCTATGGGTGATATATTTGCAATCGTTTAGTTCCTTCCCTATCTCCCATCCCATGGCAGTCCATCCTCATGAATTCCATTGTCCTCGCACTGGGTCTGCAAGGGCTGTTCCGTTTTTTACAAAAGCACTGGATGTTCTTTGTGAGCCAATAATTCACGAGCCGCGATGAGACCTGCGTTTCTGGTTTCCTCCCACGCCACGCGAAGACTTTTTCCAAGTACAGCAGTCCCCGTTTCTTCCTCTTGTTCCGCTTTACTACAAGCTCCTTATTTTCTCTTTCTTCGTACGTCTTTTGTAGCAATCCGTGTCTCTGGAAGGATTCGTCTTAATTGATCGCATCGCCTTGTCCTTCGATTGCTGATGTGCATTTCTAAGATACTTCTCCCCTTCCTTCCCCACATCTTTATTTTCAACATCCACAATTAAATACTTCGACACAAGTATATTTTAATAAGAATTTCTCTCTCGTCCATGCCTTCATTTTGAAGTTATTTCTTTCGGCACGTTATGTTTGTAATATCCCTCGTTTCGCGCCTGCATCAGTAAGCAACATGTTCCGGTCATTCTCGGCTCTCGAGTCGAAAATACCCGGACGAGACTTAGGAACTATTCCATAAACTAGCGACGACGTAGTTAGTCTCTCTTTATTAATAAAAAAGTGTAATTGTCTTGTACCAGTCATCGAACTTAGTATTGCAAGTACTCAGTAAAAAAATTAGTATTAAGTTGGTCAAGACAAAAAGTAAGAAATCTGCTATTCATGAAAACCAAGTGATCCGGTAGATATATATTCGGAAGTTTGTTTAGGAAGTCTCACCCACACAAGAAATGTAATCACGTAGAAGTGAGGGCGGTAATAATTAACGCTGGAAAACTATACCTCAATAAATTATGAGATTTGTTGTTCATTTCGTTCGAGTTAATTATTAATGCACATTATCTGCAATAAATTTTCATAACTTTAATTTTCCTTATTAGTTTTTCAAAACCCGAGTATGGTAAAATTATTTATTCATCTGCGCAGTTAAGAATGTCATGGTATCCATATTATGTTTGTATTGTAGAAGTTGTGGTCCCCAGCAGAAGCAGTGTTTCTCATACATCTTCGTTTCCTGCCATCATCCACTCCCATCCTCAACTTCTTTTCTCGTGGATCGTCGTCTTCTTCCCCTCGAGAATTTTCCAATTCCAGACCTCCACAACTTTGATCCGACGGCAAGTTCGGAGGCTTTTGTTCGCGCACCAATGAATGAGGCTTTCGGAGCTTTTATAATAGGCCTCAGCGAGAAGCGAGTAATTCACATTTAGGAGCCGCCATGGTTTTCCTCAGGGATCAGAGTAGGTCTTAACTCGATAAGCCTAAAGTTAATGAATCACAAAAGTCTCCTTGCATAGCGCCACAACACTGAGATTTTCATCGGTCGCTTGGTGGGTGAGAAGGCTGTTCTGTTGTTGGGTTGTACGATATGGTCACGCGCGTCTTCTTACGCACGGCTCTGTTCACATCAATCACGGGGATGTCTTCTTAAAAAGAGTGTTTTTGAGTCATTTTGAAAGTCATAATTTTAGCTAAATGAGTGACTTATCGGTGTTTCTCAAAAGTAACATGCTGAGTCTTTTAGTTATTCAAATAATAGGACACTTAAATCACGGATAGTTTAATCATGTTACGTCGAATGAAAATGGGAGACGGGACCGGGATTCGAACCCGGGACCTTGAGCTTTACGCGCTCATGCGCCTACCGACTGTGCCATCCCGTTCGCCTCCCGGGCCCGTCTACCATTCTCATTCAACTTGTGAAACCCAAAGACCTCTGAGGTGGTCTCGTAGAGACTAGATTCCCGTCTCCCATTTTCATTCGACGTAACATGATTAATCTGTTACCTGGCGGTGAGGTTCACCACAATCTAAGAGATTTCTATCACGGATAGTGTCTGAGATATTGATGCAAGCAAATAACGCGTGGAGTACAATAATCTCATACACTCTCATATGTATTTTTCATTTGCTCTGTACTCATGATTTTACTTGTGGAAATTTTGGGATGATTGTTCAGCTAATCCTTCGGTGATTTCCTCTCAAAATATTTTACGTAGGGTAAACGTCACCAATTTGGTGACACTGTCTCTACACTGCCCACACCACACGCAATAACTGCCCATACCATACACAACATATTAGTTGTCCTTCCATTATTAATATTCCAGGTCCTCACCCTCACCTCTCTGTACCTAACATACACAGTTATCTTTCGTCCGCCAAATATATTTTATATTTCGGTCACTAATATGAGACTCAATGTTTATTGAAAACTGTCCTATGATTTCGGAGATGTGTAAAACAGTCACAAGCAATTACATTAATTAATGCTAAAATGCACATTTATGTACGGAGAATGAATTACTATAAATGAAACATAACATGCTACTTCCTTTTATCTTTTGACGTATTGATTACACATGAATTATTGACAGTTTATAGATTATGTATAAATTAAATAAATTTATTTTTAATTTTTCCTCCGAATTATCTACGATTCGAGAAGAGATTACTTTTAGATTAAAAAATTATGTTACTTTCACGTAATGATCTTTGGATAAGGAATATTAAATATATGAGGCACGAATATCATTAACTTTATATTGAATTTTGTAAAAAAAGTTTGTTTCCAATATTCCATATAATATTTTAATATTCAAATGTATGTTTAGAATAATAATTCGAATTAATTAACATTTTATCTTTAAAAAATACTTGTAGTCTTTATTACACCTTTGGTACATTAATTTTTATTATAATTTCGAAATGAAAATTAGCTTATTTTCTAACATGTGATGATATGGAGTTTTAACGGCATTTTTAATAATAAAAAATTAATTTATTTCTTTTATATAATTAGTAGTTATCATTTGGTGACTCTCTTAAGTGAAGGAGATGATACGTATTTAGTGAATTCGTTTTTGTTTAATAATTTTAACTTTTAATACGAATTTCAAAGAAACATGAGGGAAAAACAAATAATACATGACACAGGAAGAAATTATTACTATCCTGTAGCGAATTTTCATGCGAACAATACGAAAGCACGAAGTGACGTGGAACGAATTAAATATTTATTTTCACTTTTGATGACTAATCCAAAATAATAAATTATTCCCAATTATTAGAGCACCAGATTCGGAACATCCTTACGAAAAAAATAATTTAGTTCTATCATTTTTTGGAAATATCTTTAAATTAAACAATTTTCCCTTGTAAACTTTTTCATTAAAAAAACTGAAGACATTTGTATTTTTTGTGACGACTGATTGAGTACGGTATACTCCCTAAAATATTTTGCCACTCCAATTTAATATATATATCATATTTGACTGCAAAACGAAACAAAGGAAATATATTAATTTTGCTCTACACATATTAACAGTAATTACTCATACACATGTATACCAAATTTTTGCTTTCGCGTCTGATTGATAGTGTTTTTTAACCTTTTTCCGATTTTCGTTCCAATGACGTTTGCGGAGATTAACCTTTCATGTGAAGTGTTCAATAAAGCATGGGGAGTAATTAGTGGAGCAATTTGGCGTGGAATTATGGCTATATTTTATTACTGTTGACATTTATTTCTCCTAATCCCCTCCGTTCCGAAGCCTTCGCCTGCGGGGTAATTAATTCCTAAACGCGCCGCTTGAAACGCTCCTTATTCGCGACGAAGGAATTAAAAACCGAACAGACGCCATTGCGAACGCGCTGAGGGAAATGACACATCTGCTTTTTCCACGCATCGGGTGTTATTTTATTATCGGGCGGGGAACATTTGTCAGGAACTTCCCAAAATCAATTTTCATTTCGCGGACAGACATCGTTCGTATTGTTCGACCTTAACATTCTGAGGAAAAAGAACACTTGTAAATGTATAGTTATTACTTTTTTAATCCCTAGTAATAATTCTAATGTGATTATCAAATATTTTGATTCAATGTCTGCGCCACTAAAGATTGATATTGGTTCATTCGCCGGAAAAGAGTGGGGCCAGAGTGAAATACATAGTTCTACTCAAGGATGAAATTAGTCTAACCGTAAATACTCGGTTATCTGTTACTTAAACCACATTCAAAACGATCAAAAATTTGAAATTATTAATTCTACAATTTCTCAATTACATGAAACGGGAGTAATTCTCATTTATTTATCTTCCCCAAACTGAAAAAGATTGTAATCAACCCAAAAATTGGCCTATTTGTTTAACGAAGAATTCAAGGCATGGAAAAGTAGATGCAATGTTATGTTTTTTGTAATACAGTTCAAAGTACTGCTATACAGTAAAGTTATATGTATGGAGATTAATTCATGTTCCTTTTTTTATTTAAATGATGAAGGTTAAAGGAACTTAAGCTCTTAATTGAACATATGAATACAGTGTTTTCTTTCCATAGAAAATGAAACATTTTACCCGTGTTTACTTCTGTATGCTTGCATTAATGTATTCCAATACAAAGTATATCTATGACTTAGGAATACCTAAGTTATATCAAAATCTCTTAATGCTATTTTCTCCATTGTTACTACGAGACATTTTATGTGAAAAAAGTGTTAAAACAATTTTTCATCTGGGTGAAAATGCGTAAGAGAACAATTTCTTAACCAATATTTATTTTCAGGTCACTGACAGAAAGTAGCCGGTACGTTTTACCAATAAATATGATCAATGTTTGGACAAATCTTGATAAAATATCCAGAATTCATAGGAAATATTCACAAGACGTCTGGAAAAATTGTCATCGAATGTTGACAAAAATTAAGACTGGCAAAACAAAATTCCTTCGTGAGAATCAAATGCATGGATAATACGATTACTGCGTTAGCGCGCAACCCCACCACAGTAAATTCGAAAGTGGTATTTTATGTTCTCTCTTCATTACGTTTCATGAACAAGAGGTCAACAGCCTACAATTATAAAGTGAAATTTTACGTTTTCTGCGTCATAGAAACTTGAACTAGCATCAAATTTGATAAATGTTTTTCTGAACTTAAACTAATGAAACTGCCATTCCAGCTTGTACAGGCTAAGGCAGCGATGGCCATAGCTGCCCGTCGCGGACATTTTGCGGGCATGCTGAGGGTAATTCCTATCAGTCACCACACTGGACGCGTGGTGGTGAGGACAGCGAGCGCTGCTTTTCGCTTTCCTGCAGGAATAACAGCCTCGCCGTGGAATTTATCGTATATATTATAATTCGTAGTATAAAAATTAAGTATATTGAACTGAATATTTAAGGGAAGGTATTGCAATTCGTTAATCGAATGTGTAGCTGCAGAGGCGGTGTGAATAGTTTTATTTGCATCGATCTCTCTTTTATTTTCATCTCGTGAATTTGTTTTCTTCTTATTAATTATTTTGTGATTAATCACGGTATTTTATTATTATCAATAGTATTGAAATTTTGAGTGGTATTAATTTTCAAAAACTTACCAAACACCTTCCAGATACGAAACTGCTTCTTCAAATATGACTATGAGAGACATGCAAATGAGAATAGCGAGCAAATAGTTTTCTGAAACTTTAGTATATAAGCTGAACTTTCCAGAAAAAGAAGCGTTAAAATGACATCCAAAATAATGAGTAAGTAATGTTGCCCCTGACTAACTGTTCTTCCCAGTATATTATTAATCAGAGTTTAAAATCACTGTTCCTGCAAGTAGATGGGAGATTTGTGGTGCTCCAGTGTCTACTCCCCACCTCCTTCTACGCTGCACGCAGTTGCCCACGGTTGCCCGCAACATTTGTTGAAGGGCAAATCGCTGGCTACCTCTGGACTAAGATATCGACTCAACAAGGTTTTAGTTAGAAGTTTCAGTTCACATACACTAATCACCTGGTTCAATCTGCCCAGTCCATCAATGGTATATCACCTCTTTTCTGTATGTATTTTCTTGATAATGCGTCACCAAGGTTCATTGGCATTTTCCCATAACACATGCAAAAATAAGTCTACAACAAATATGTTTTTTCAGATCAGTTAAAATGGTAACTTCGTCCTAATTCTACCTTAAAGAAATCAGTTTCTTCTATTATTTTCATATTCATAAATTTGATTTGAGCTTGATCAAAACGACACAAACCTACCAATCAAAGTGTTATTTTTAATATTTTACCCCCTATCTTGATGGGATATACCAACACATTATTTTCAGTATAACAAAATATTTCTCAATTTCAAACATAGATTTCCGGTGTAGGGATATTCGTATTAATTTTATCATGCATTAAAAACAAACTCTGTAAGTATAAATCCAGAATCTTTTGAGAGCGTTCTGTGCCGCGACGCCGTCGATCGAGTCCCTGTATCATGCACAATCACGTGATCTCAGTCGACGTGAGAATATTTCCGAAAGCGCGTCGAGTTCTTTCCATTCCCAACGCACTTTTGTCTCCATTGATATCGGAATTCTCTCGGTTGCTTCCCCATCACGGTGGTCTTTACGGAGGTCGTTTCCCCGTCGGTCGTCGGACTGTAGATGGCGATCCCCTGAGATGTCGCGAAAGAGCTTCTGTTGCGAAGGAAATACTACTCGTGATCATTAACGACTGCTCTCCGCTTCATTTCGCATGCGACGCCTCCATCTCATCAAATGACCATTACGCGATTAACAGGATTTTCTGCGTGAATTTTGATTATTTTAAATTAGCTGAGTACCCGCAGTTTTACTCGCGTGAATTATATATATAACTATTCTTCGAAATCGCAATTCATCGTAGAATACTGAAGAATCAGGACTTTCTATTTACTATCTCGGGAACAGAGCGTGCAATGAATATGCAGAAGACTATGCTTCAAACATACTCAGAATCATATATTCAATATTAATAATACATATTTTCAATTGTTACTTGACCATTTACAGACGTGGAATTCAAACTTAAAACATTTGTATTTACAAATGTTCTCACATCGACACGTACTCGTGCCATCGGGAGGTTACTTTATTATTCAAGTAACGTGTCCTAAATTACGCTTTCTTTGTTCCATGTTTGGTCATGTGATATTTAACGTTATAATATTTACGTGTATTATATTTAAAAACCAAGATATTTTTTATTCATTTAGAGATATTAATTTATTAAATTTAGAGATATTATATTTCATATTATATTTAGAGATAGAAATAGAAACAAAACTCTTTAAAGTCATCACGTATGTGCTAAAAATGTTTTGGCAAATTTTTCTCCTTCGTCAGCCACTTAAGTAATCATATTTTTAGACTACATAGTACGTACATATAGTGAATACCTGTGGGGTTTAAGCTATCGCTCTGCAGAATTTCATCAACGTTTATCCACTAATTTAGAATTTTTCTCCCCATATAATGTCACTTTCAGATTCATAATATTAGTAAAGAGTGGTCGAATCAACCTAGTTTTCCCCAGGGCTATTTGTTATGTTACTGTTTAAACCTGCGTAATAATTTAGCATAAACACAAAAACAAAAACAAATTTTCAAATGAACACAGAGATATTGTCTCAATTAGTTCGTAAACTCTGTGAAAATTCGTAGATCATAATGTTTTATCTCAATTAACCCCGTTAATTGGAATTCTCAAAATCTTTTTTTTTTAGTAAGCATCTGCAATAAGAAAAACACATCCTCTCAAAGTACCCGGTTGCAATCTGTATGATTTTTCTCTGTGTTGATGAATTCACTTTGGACAACGCCACTTGGGTATAGGGACGTTATTGAAAAGAAAAAAGGTTTGCTTAAGGTAACAACATGAATAGAAATTGGGAAATATTCTTACGTGGATGAATTTACTGAAATGAAATCGACAACAACGGTCAGAAAATAAAATTAATTATATTTCATATATTTTATTTGTTGATTGTTTTTCGTTGTGATTATTATTGTTCATTTGTGAATTTTTTCATGTGTTGGTGAGACTATAGTTCTAAGCTACCACATGGATATCAGGCGGGAAATCCCATGTCTGTTAATAAATCGAAGAGTTTATTTTAATTTTATCTTACTGTTTGTTTTGACCGATTTGACCCATTTAACGCAACAAACGAGTCACCAATTTGCTCATCTTGAACATGGGTATAGAAAATACCTATTAAAATGTATAGATTATAGATGTAACTAGTGCTACTCTAATTTGACGCGCATCTGACTAGTCCAGTCATTAGGGGTATCTACCCGGAATGTTTTCGAGAAGTAGTGGTTTCTTTGCTCCTCTGTGGTTTTGAGAGCGCTGATTACGAATTTCAACTTTGTCCCCTCGAGATAGTTCGGGAAGTATGAGAAAAAAATTCCAAAAAATTGCACCTCTTTTTTTTCTTTTTTTTCTTCGATTTATTATGTGAACGGGTTGATTTTTCGCCCGACAGCATATAGAGGGAAAGGGAACAGGAAATTGTGTTTAATTTCTTGTTGTAATTAGTATTTTTCTTTGAAACACGCGTGTTTCATGCAATAAGCAAGAAAAAAGAAGGCAATATCTTAAATTAGGAACCAATTTTCAGATTTTTTCCACAAATTTTTCAAAATGTTGGTGATTAAAATTCAACACCATCTATCGAACATGTACCTCACCTGAAAAAAAATTGGTGCAAGGTGTTGTAAATTTTAATCTAGTTTGTTTTTACAAATAAATATTTTCTTCGGTTAGGGCACACTTTTCATATAAGAAATCAAAAACAAAAAAAGAGCGCAATTATTTTGGAACTGTTTTAGGTTTTATTTTCATATTTTCCGAACTTTCTAGAGATGACAAAGTTGAAATTCGTAATCATCACCCTCAAAACCCTACAGAAGTAAAAAATAACTAATTTCCAAACCGTTTTTGGCACGATGAAGACTATAAA
>NNCF01127844.1:162729-212510 GCA_002313205.1 Laupala kohalensis | reverse complement strand
AGAAAGAGAGAGAGCTAGGTGAGTAAAGAACGGAAAATTATCATTATCCACTTTCAGTCTTGCGTAATAACAAAAGACTAGCATTCATGTCGTCGTGTTCATTTATGTCGTCGTAGTGGAGGCAATGTTTGTCAGGTTCTTGTTGGATAAACTATTTCACGATAAAATTTGTGGTTATAATTTGTGAACACTGGCCGACTTATGACGATGAATGTGGAAGTCGAAAAACAAAACAATCGTCAGTGAGAAATCTTGACGTGCGGAACGGAAAATGTGGATTTTTAATGGGAATGTTTGGCAGTATTGTTTTTCGAACAGTTTTACAACTATTCTCAATAGTTCCACACCTCAAATAGTTCATCACCGGTGACAATAAAGTTAACTCGAATTGTAGAAGGATGTATACTCGAATTGTGTATTGAAATACACGGAAAACAGATAGGTAGGAAAATGTAAGTCATTATCAAGTTAATCACCTTATTTGTTATGTGTGTTTATGGAAGAGAAATATATTTTAAAATTGTAAAATTTTAATAAAGAAATTAGGTTTTACAAGGATGTTTCTGAACTTGCGATGCCATCTCCACTGTCATGTGGTATGTGAGAAATAGTTAACAGCATATTTTTAAAATACTTTTGACACGTGAATTTTGTACGCTCTAAATCATAACAGAAACACAACTAAGTCGCGTTGAATAAATAATAATTCTGATGATAGAAATTCACCCAAACACGTTTCAAATGATTTCTGTTGAATTTGTTTGTGTTTATTCTACAACCCCTAGGGTGGGGTAGAAGATAAAAAATAGCAACAGAATTGTTCCGATGTCGTGGGAAGATGATGAAGAATGGTTGTAAAGAAACATATTTTTTTCAAAATTAATTAATTCAGGTCGATTAATACTTCTATATGATAAACAAAATAAACTTACTGAGACTTGTGTAAAATTTCCGAAAGCGCGCAAAGAAGATTAAAACAAATTCTGATTCATTTATTACTCCCTGGGATCTGAGCGTAATTTATGCTTCGCATAAATAATCCTAGCCTTTCAACAAAACATTGGTTAACTGAAAATGGATGATATTTTAAAATATAATTGAAAATTATTTTATTTAGTTGTAAAAGTATTTAAAATAAATGCATTTTACGCGCAATACCTTGTGTTTTTTTATCTTAAGAAAAACTAGAAACATCATGAAGATGATTTCAGAATTCTGGTAATATAATAAGATTACATCTGCCAGACTTTCCCTCACTTGGTGAGTATTCTTAAATGGTTTGAGATTAATTTAAGAATTGTGAAGTATCTTTCGAATAAACTTTTTAACTTTATAAATCTGTACATATCAAAAACTTGCTTGGTCAATCTTCCGAATTGAATCGCTCTTAAAACTGCCAGTATTTTGATGATAGATTGGAGAAGTATAGAAATTTAGCGTTGGAATTGTAAGGTACAGCAAATCATTCTTTTGGAGAAAGGGATGAGGGGATTAAAGACTATGGCTATGAATGATGGTTTTCTGCAGCCTATATACTCGTAACATATCTAAAACAACATATTTAATATTTTACATATGCTATACGACCCTCTAACCCAATGGTAATTTATATCTTGAAGGATTTCTGGCGCAGATGGGTCTTTATAATTTCTGAGATAATATAATTTAACTAGAATTACCAAATAATCTACTGTTTGCAAACTGTTATTCACTCAAACAATGGAAAATCTTAGTAATCAAACATTCAATGAGACCGGTGCTTCTACTTTACCTGAACTTCATCTTCAAGGTTTTGGCCTGTGCAGTTCTCTTGTATATTTTGCTTTAAATGTTACTCCCTTATGGTAGATTACATTTTACTACTACAGCGTTTCATGAAGAATTTGGAAAATTTTCAGGTTGTCAACATAGTTACATGCTACATAAATTTAACATTTTCTTAATTTTACATTACTTAAATACTAATGAATAATGCCTCGTCCGTTTGGGGATTCGTTTCGAGCAAGTAGTGTGCAAAGAGCAAACTCTCCCTCTTGTATGGTTGCATATGCTCACAGGTGCATGTGTATTTTCAAACTTACGTACTCAATCTACGGTGTTATTTACCTCAACAATTTCAAGTTCTGGCATATACTTTCTATTCTTTTCAATTGGTTTGTAGATTATGAAACTCCAGCTTTAAGCCTGCAACCTGTTTAAGTTTTCTTCTAAATTTCGGTTAAACTTTTAAGATACACAACACAAACATAACCTCGCTTGCCTGTTTGGATTTAAGTTGCAAGTTAGAAACCTCCCTAAACTTCAAGTTGCGTCTATTATTTAACGGGCAGTTTTTCTCCTCCACCACGGAATTGACTGATTTAATACACTTTAGTTCAAACCATGATTTTTTAAGTCCACTTGTATTTTTTTATTGATGCAACTTTCCAATATTTTTACTAGAACAACAACTTTTAATGACTTGAACTTCAAAATTGAACTAAGAGTTTATTGGTTAATCGGTTAATTATTCACTGGATTCCAGTATTCAGTGTATCACATCATTCGTAACCTCGTTGCTTGTGAACTGACAGTACGATGAGTTAAAGGGAAACAAAATTTATTGTATTAACAAATTTTATTTTTGTCTTCTCCGAAATATACTTTGGTAATTTGTAGCTTATTATTGTTTCCAGATTCGATTACATATGCGATGGTATGCTAAGTGCGGTTAATGTTTAACAATTTCATGATCTAATTTGAATAGCATCGAAGATTTTACAACACAAATTGTAGTTTCATTATGTTAAATATTATTAGCTATATCAAATTTTCTTATTATAAATATTACAAAGGACATTATTATTATTATTATTCAGATCAGTATTATTTCATCCATATAATATATAAACAATATTGATATATACTTTATAAACAAGAGAAAAAAGTTGCATGTTTTTTCCTTCTCTTTTCCCATTTCTTCCAACCGTGCTCCACAGCTATTTGAACGGTCATCCAAAATACTCTCCAAAAGGAAGTCCGGAAATATTCAAATGCCAAGGAAGAGCGAGGTGCAAAGAAAAAAAAATATTATGACGCTGTTAGTCCGCCTCTGAAATGTGGATACGGCGTCTTTCTGTGTCTACATGATAGCTAATAATTTGTTTATAGTGTTGACCTCCAAAAAATTCAAGCATTGCATAAACCCGATAATCCGAGTCGTATCTATGTTCCGTATTATACGAAACATGTGAATTCTCGTATAGGCTCATCCCGGACGTAAAAAAGGCTTGGATATATTCTGTTTTTGTATATTTGTTTGATTTATTTGGTATTCATATCTTTAGCGTAATATGTATCAAACTTAGTGAAATCGTATGAAACAGTGTGAAGAATAATATTAAATAAACTTTATTGTAAAAAAAGTTTGCAAACTGCATACAACCACGTGAAGGACAATGAAGTAATAATAAGTACTCTCCGGAAAAGAAGCACGGGGCCATCTCACCAATTCCAATCAACGGCCCATGGGATTTAATATTTATTAAACATTATTTAACAGTTACGTGCTGTAATCCAATATTTTTTCAATAATTTTGAAACGTTTTTTTGTATTTATTTTTTAAAAAAAAATCGCAGATATTGAATGCAGTAAAAATTTGAGATCAATTAACAAATGTTTTAATGACATTCCCACCTACGTATAATTCCGCCTCGAATGATATCCGGAGAGAAACTCGGGCCAGGATGGGGCTACAGAGATAATATACACAAACGTGCCACGCTTGCGTAGTTAGAAGTAAACTATTATGAATCAAAAGGAGCAAAACAGAATGCAAAAAAATGGAATTTTTATGAGAATTAAAAGAACTTCAACAGCGGCCTTATACGAGGAATTAATATGTTTCTACATAATATAGAATCATATAAAAACAATATTTATTGGGAAATGGAAACATATTAAATTATTTTATTAAAATCAGTAAATTCTTTAACGTTAGAGAAGCAATGGCATATTAGAAAACTTTTGACCGCGGATTTGGAGAAATTGTTTTTATTTATATCTTTCACATTTTTGGAAAGGAAATTATACTAAATGATTTCTAAATGATGCAGGCCTTTTTACAGAAAGTATTTGGCATGGTATGACGATGAATATTAGCCTTGTTGCGAGTGTTGTGTTCGTGAACTAGACTGTTCCTTCAAAAGTAAGGGTGGTATTTTTTATAGTTGTGTCTTAACNGTGACGCCTATGCTCAATGAGTACCTTGAGAGATCATTTACGAGAAACGTATAAATTTCCGATAGACGAGTAAACATTTATGATCGTACTTGTGATGCTGGGCTGTCCGGTCGGTGCCGCGTCTGGTCGATTTAGCTTGACGTTTCGACCGCCGTGCTGCAGCCTTCTTGAGAAGTGACTAGTGTAGTCGCCGGTTACGAGTGTAGTGTCCGAGAGCGAGTTGTCACTCCGCGACCTACAGCGTTAAGTCACTTCTGAAGACGTCTGCAGCACGGCGGTCGAAACGTCAAGCTAAATCGACCAGACGCGGCACCGACCGGACAGCCCAGCATCACAAGTACGATCATAAATGTTTACTCGTCTATCGGAAATTTATACGTTTCTCGTAAATGATCTCTCAAGGTACTCATTGAGCATAGGCGTCACCAAGTTGAGCGGAAGGTAGGAGGACTGTTTTTGTGGAGATGTATTTATCAAGTATCGTGAAGTTGTGTGAAACATCTGGAAAAAGAACAATTTAGACCCCCGGGCGATTCTTGATCACTTCAGCATCTATTTTGAATAGCGATTCGCATTTTGATCTTGCGTTCTCGGTCTTGGTTATTGCACTGAGATACCTCTATAGATGTGAGGACCCTAGGTTTGGATGTGAGATCCAAATCTAAAGAAGGAAAAGGATTTCTCCAAACCTTTGGATATGACATCCTAACCTCATGGTTTGGATACTATAAGGTTGGTATGTCACTGCTAAATGTTGAAATGTATCATCCAATAGTTGAGATGTCACATCCAAATGTTTGGAGAAACCCTTTCCTTTCTCTGGATTTGGATCTCTCATCCAAACCTACTCAGTGTGGTCATGCAGAGAATTCCTAGACTAACACAAAATATTCGATGCAAGACCGAGAGTGTAAAAGTAAGAACAAGACCATGTCTGCAAGAGTTCGAGGAAAAGCAAGACTCCAACAAAAATCTGCTCATTAACCAGGTAACACCACTTCAGTAGAACCAAATGAAAAATCGATCATCCTTTTTTACTATTAATCGATTAATCAATTACTACGAAATGATATTTAACCGTAATTGTTTAAAACAAATTCATGGTTCGCCAGCTTGATATCAAACTGACAGAATCACTTGGCAAATAGCTAGTAGAACTAAATAACATTAGTTGGGGATTTTTGACTATTTGTTGGCTAAACAATTACTACGGGCATGATTTTTTATCATATTTGTTATAACATATTCATGATTATTACGTACCCAATATAACAACTAGCCCCAATGTTAGATGATCAAGATACTAAGACAATCAAGACACGCAAGACCAAGATGGAGTATAAGAGAACAAACCCATGACAAGTTGTTTTGTGAATCACTAATTATGAAGGTAACCATACACTGCCTATTCAACACTCGGTATAAAAATTATATCAAGCAGTTAGGACTGAAGGTACTTAGTACAACATTAACATTTTTGGAGCATCCATGCAAGGAAAAGAATGAAATAAAAATAACTAGGTTTCTTTTTCTAGTGACAAATACTTTGTAAATAACGTATAACACTTGTTAAGTATATTACAACGTAAGTAATATAAAGAATGACGTACAACTCATAAGAAAAGAATGATATTCTTGGAATTCGTCTTCATTTAATTTGCTCTCAAGCTCCGAAGATTCATCGAATTGAAATATTCTCTTAAAAATATTAAATGGGTTCTTATTTTCAATACTTAATAGAAGGAACATTGTTTTCTTATACTCAGTAAATATGGTTCCGTATAAAATAAGGACTTTGCAAGGTATATCAAGATACATTAAGAAGATTCTTGACGTTAAAGTCAAATCTGCAATTCCTGATATAAATTCTTCACTATATGTTCACCGCATAAATAATTTAATAGGCGTTAAATCAGTTTCCATTCTTTTCAACGGTAGTTTCTCCGTGATGTATACCCAGAGGTGTGAACGTATCCATGACGGACTGTGAAACCATCTCTCCAGATGACTTTGGGACCCTTGTTTGCTTAATAAGAGGTTTGTTCCAGCTCTGGTTCCCCAGCATCTACTTTTAGATCTTTTCAGTACACACTTCTTCCCTTTCTGAATAGAAAACTATTAGTTGTAGAGGTTCTAAACTTTTCCTCTGATACAAGCAACCCCGCCCCCCTCAATCTGTGGGTCCTGTTGACAAATTTTATGATAGGTCCTTCCCCCAAAAATTTAGAAATTAAATTTAATCTTCGCGGGAACCTTTTTTCCCAGAAAAATAATTATTTCTAATTGTAGACAATTATTTTGTCAGGTAACTGTATATTATAATGGTCCTGCAGGGACATTATTTTGAATTGCGAAACCGTTTAATTGGAGTGGTGACAAAAATTACATCGTTACCAGTTCTATCAATTTCGTTATTTCAATCACCTTTTTGGTTTGTTCTGTTGCGGACTCCCCTAACTCAAGGACCCAGAAAAGCCCGTATATGAAATTTGGTTGAAAAATAACGTGACCCCAAATTCCTTGGAGATTAAATCTTGCTCCGTATTTATAGAGTGCGTTCTGAAGAATGTATAGCAAACTTTCATTGTTGACTTAGTCTAAAGTTAGAAGCTGCATGGCCAGGAAATATTTAGAAACACATTGATGTAAAAATTACAGACAACGTTAAGAAGCATCACAAGAATTAAAATCATTTTGAGAAAAATAAATAAATATGATGTTGCAGGGAAGTTCATATTAATCAAAGCAACTAATATAAGAACAAAATGAACATTTGTTTTTCAATTTAGTGTTATAAAATTCTCATAGTTCAGAAATATATCACATATATATTTGTCACACTCTGGTTTGTTTACACTTGTCAATGCTTTCTGTACCCCGTGGCAAGATTTTTCAATCCTAAAGAAAAACCTTGACTAATTAGAATAGTCTTATATATACATAGTAGTATTTCAAATTTGATATCCACTAACGACAAATAATACACCATTCGGACTCTCGATATTTATAGACTGGAAAAGGGTTATGGTCGTGTTCCAGTCATTATCATTGAACTCGGTTTTAAAAGTGTAAAACCGGTCACAACAAACATAAGATGTAATTCAATTGCACTGCACGATTAACAAAAAAACATATGATATTTGGAAGGTTATTTTTTGAAAGAATGATTCAATTATTTATTTTTCATGTAGTTAAATGTGTATGGTTGGTAATTAATATTAGGGAAGTAGTTTCACTTCTTCCTTGTTTTCTTTAGTACTTCCTGTTTCTTCGTATATTGTCTTTTTATTCTGTTTCTCCCGTAATTATTAGTATTGTGTACTTTTATTTCTTTCCTTTAGCTAGTTTTTTTTAAGTATCTCGCTTCTATCGCAGTAGAATCAACCACTGGTTATTATATTATTAACCTATTATATTAACGTACATGGTTGTGTTCTTATATTGATTTTAATGAACTTTATTTTCACCGTAGTATGTTTCATTTGTTTTGAAGTGAAGATATTTCTGTGAAAGGTCAACACAATATGGTCATTCATACTGATAAATTTCTTGTGCGAAGAGAATTAAATATATTAACACACTGACATTGAGGAGACGCAAATCGGAGAAATTTTCAATAAATAAGCAAACTATATTCATTCGGAGTTTTTTGTTTCTGTGGTATAAGTTCCACCTCTCCCATACATTGCACATACTCACAAATATGAATTTTGTTTTCCTTCGTCTAAAAAAGTCTTATGAATCTCAAAAAGTCGAATTTGCTGTTGATTGAGGTCTATCGCAGTAGAATCGCAGCAGTCGTTGTCACAGTATTTTTGTCAACATGAGGTGTCTCCGAATGTTTTAGCAGTATCAAGAAGCTGAATGTCGTATCTCCTTTATTTACGAAAATCCTCGAAAAAATAATTACAAGCATCTGTAATGCATATATTTTTCACGTCCATACGCTTCATTCGTTTTCAAAAACTTTATTTGTTTTTTTAAGTTCAAAAATTTCATATCAAAACTATACGAAAACTTTTCGTAATTTTCATTTTACATACTTAATTTTTTCAGTGTTTTGGTGACGAGAATGTTAGTTCGTTATTATTGCTCGAACCGATGAATAATTCAATTCATGAATAAGATTTTTTTCTTGGTGCAAAGGGTTTGAATGATTACCTCCCTTACAACAGTTCCCTGATTTCCAACCGTGCCCGAGAGAAGTGGAGAGTGAGTCACGCGTAGGCCTAAACACGAGCGTGATAACTCGTGAACACGGGGCGCGCGCGCTGAGCACGTCGGGCGATTCGCGGCCGCCTCTCTCCCAGCCCCAACGCGGCGGGTTGCGCGGCGCTCCTGCCAGCGACACACGGCATCGAGACGCCATCGCTCTATAACCTTTTAGCTTTTCTGTACCAGACATCGCACGCGAAATAAACTATACTTTAGTTAGAAAACTCATTACAGGAGACATTGCGTATCAGAAAAGATAGTTATAAGAAACACTACTTGGGAGTTGAAATTCACGGAAAGGCTGTTGAGTATTTACGATATTTTCTTTAATATTTGAATGATATTTTTAAAATAATATTTTGTAATCATATTATATGTTCAGTATTTATATTACTATGTTACTATTAGTTACGCCTGAAGAAGATCCCAACCAACAGTCGTAACGTAGTGTAAAGGAAACAATCACAAATATTGCCAATTAAGGACGCGTAAAGCATTTAATTATTTAATTTTCAATATTTTCAGACCTGTTCAAAGATTTTCTCCAGCGTGAAAAATATTAAAGCGAGTGAGAAAACGAAACGGCATTTTCATGCGTTCCAGCTCAATAAAAAGTTATAGATCATAATTTTTTATAACAATAACAAAAATATTAGAGAGATATTTAATTGCTGATCTGATCACAAGTTCAGTGCGTTAAAATTTGATTTAAAAAGTCTGTTTTGAATTTACCGAGTGTTGTTTTCTCTATAATTCTATTCAAATACGGCTGAAAGGTTGTTATAAGAATCCTACGCAAATTTGTGTCCAATGAAACACCCACTTCGGTGAAACTGAAGTAGTTCCTGGTTACAAATGATTGGATTCGGTAATTCGAAGCATATATCTTACTCTGGAAACTACATTGGTTTATCGTACTTTGTTTTCTAATTTGGCCGAACGACTCGAAAACGCATGTCACAAGAAGAGGTTTAGTTGATTAATTATTCAATTCTATTTGGTTGAGGCGTTTATCATGAAGTTTTTGAAAGGGTTTTCAACGAAGAACGTATCTACTCCCAATAATTTCAAGTAGAGCAAGACGTATTTGTGTCATTCTGTGTGTGACATTGTGAAGAGTCCATCCAAATTACAGCAGTTATGCCCGAAGTGTTCTAGTTCTATTTCACGGTGCATCCTTTGCTAACAAAATTACCTTTTCTTTTTTACTGTTCCTTTACAAGAATATTTACCCTGTTGATAAAACTCTCTTCGTCAAGAACTTAGAATAAGCCCAAAGTGCATTCCTCTGTTCCAAACTACTGTTCAATTATATGAACAATCTGCAGGTTTGTAACATGAAAATCAAGTCTTTAAATGATGTATGTAAATTTAAAAGTTTTGTCCTATTTGGATGTTCCTCTTATTAAAATGTATAGTTTCTTTCATACATGCGTCGTAGAACTCATCATGCCAAACTAAATGTGTATTGTATCCGAATACGAAATAAATATTGTTTTTCTGATCGGATAAAATTATAAATGAGTATCGTACTATCACTAAAAAAAGCAAATTTTCTTCATTGGCGCGGGCAATAAGAGAATCAAATATTCTAAAAGAATCCATACGTGATATATGACTCCTCCACAAATTTTGCGGATTAACAAACAAAACTTTTATATTTTTTAATTAATATTACGAAGTATTTGTGATACATTATCTTCATAGTAATTTCAATAAAATATAATATGACAAACTTAAGAGATATTTTAAAATAATAAAAATTTAAGCAGCATGTGGTAGAAACAACAGTTTATCGTATATTTTAAATGCGGCTAGTACTTTTAGTATTATAACTTCTATGTGTACTTCTGTGTTTGAAGAAGTCAGCAGATGCATTACATTTTTGTTGTATGTTTCCCTTTCTCCGCCATGTCCTGCTTGTCAACAGCAATCCCTTTAGATCCAAAGCACTTTCATAATGACGAATCGATTGACATTAAGAGTATTTTCATGCGCATTTAATATGTTTGAAATGTTTTGTAAAGAGCAAATAGTTTTTAAAGCGCAATTTTGTCTTTCAACACTGAACCAAGAGTAAAAACATATTTTAATACAAAAATATTTTCTCATTTTCGCCAGTTTTCTATCGTGCATTCGCGAAATCATCAGAACCATGTGACACACAGAAACTATAGTTGATTTTAATATTCGTGGCTTGGTGAACTCGTTAGTTAGAATGGGAGTACATGACTCACCTCTCTTGAGCTTCTCCAAGGGCTCGTGGTGCAGGACGGTGGTGGGCGCACACGGCACGTGTGAGTGGTGGTGCGCCACAGAATCCGGATGCACGCCGCCCACGTGGTGGTGGTTGAGGCCCAGCACGGAACCCGCGGCGGCGGCAGCTGCGGCGGCGGCGGCCGCGCTGCTCTCGTGGTGGTGATGGTGGTGGTGGGCGGCGTGGTGCTGGCCCGACGCNCACCACCGCCGCCGCCCCCGGCGTTGGCGGCCGCCACGGCCGCGGCGGCGGACGTGGCCACGCCGGACACCAAGTCCTGGAGGCACAGCCCCGGGTCGGACAGGGCCTCCATGCGCTCCATCATGCCGACGAGGCGGCCGGTGGCGTAGGGGTCCCCCGTGGCTGTCGCTGGCGCGGACGACGACGGTGCGAGACGACGGCGCTCGCACGTGGCGCCTGGGGCAGACGCGTTGGCGCACTGGACGGCGCCCGCAGACACTCACTTATCGCCCGCTGCGACGCCCACCACCTGCGTCACACGCGTCAACGCGATGTCAACGATGCTACGCCAATAGCTACGACAAATCTCGGCTAAAAATCACTCAGCGGTGCCGCGCTGCTGTAAAAATCCACTTACACGTCTAGCGTTTAGACCACAATACTGTTATGGTTGAGCTTATACAAGTTAAAACCTTCGAGATAAAAAAAGAGCTTAAAAAGGACTTTTTGTGGGTTAGCGCGTAAAGCTGGGCGGCGTGCCCTCTAAGCCCGCTGCGGACGTCGGATGGAGCTATAGTGCCGCCGCGCACGGAGCTTTACGTCCGGAAGCCGCTAAAGCCCATAAGAGAAGCGAGGTTTCGAGCCAATAAGCTCTCAGCCCGCGGCCTGGCGCCCCCCTCCCGGCGTCGGAGGCGACCCCCTCTCCTCGGACCGCCGTTCACTCGCTGGCTCGCGCGCGCACGTGATTTTTTGCGCCAGTGTATGTGGGTGGAGGGGGTGGCAAGGGGTGGCAAGGTGTCCCGGTCACCGGGATGATAATCCAATAAGCTTTGCGCCCCGGATTAAGGAGATTACGATTGTCTTTAGCGCGGAACCTTGAACCAACAACAGCGTGGAGGCAGCGAAGCGGCCGCCGTTGCCGGCAGTCGCCGTACTGACCTGCTGAGGAAGAGGCGGCGTCTCCGCTCCTGGAACACCTTCCGGCGCTGCTCGCTCCGACGACGGTGAGTGCGCGTGATCAATCACGCACGCACGTGTCCACTGCACGCTCCCGATCCTCTGTGCACGCTCTCGTTAATGGACGAGCTTTCGGATGCAGTTTCTCCCGCGATCTATTCCGTCGAACGGCACAGTATTTTTCTTCGCCGCTGTAAAGCTCGTAAGTCCCGGAGAGGCGCCCTTATCCAGCCAACACCCGCGGTTTTTAGTCTCTATTACAAAAATCCCTCGGATCGCATCGGCGAGTGCTTCGGGGGCAGCGGGGGCGGCGGCGACGGCGGAGGCGGCCTGCAGTACGTCAGCCCGCGAGCTACTACCACGACGACGCTGGAGACGTCGCCAGCAGCAGCAGCGGCGGCGGCCCAAGGCGGCGGCAGCGTCGGAGGCGGAGAAGGAGACGGTAGCGGCGGCGTTATCGCGACCCACGGCACTGCACCTAATCTCGTCGACTTCCCAACGCGATTTAAACGTTAAGACCCGAGCTCTATATATCATCCCTGGCAAAAGTCTGACCTAGCCCTACCGCTGCGTTGGGGGCTACCGCGCGGTTAGTGAGAGGGATACTACAGCTCTATAGCCCGCCCCTCTCCGCTCCTCGAGTGCTCGCCTGCCCCCCTCCAGCGCGTCGCGGCTGCCACTCGCGACGCCGACGTCCACCCCCTTCCACCGCGCGTCCACACCCCCTCCACGTACCCTACCTCGGAGTGGGGAGTGCGCACGCGCAGTGCACGACTTCAACCCTCCGCCCCCGCGCCCTGGGGTGGGGCCACGCTCCGACGGTAGCGGGGGCGGGCGTGTGGGGCGAAAGGAGAGGAACTCTGGGAGACGTCTGCCGCCCAAGAAGTCTTTTTCTGGCATTCTTACCGCCTGGACGTGCTCGGCGGACAGGAGGAGCAGAAAAATGCTGCTGTGAGGAGTCGATCCCCGTACCCGCAATGGACATCTGAAGCCTTGTCGTGGTTGTGTGTGGTCGCGGCGTCGTTGGAGGGTGAAGACGTTCGAAGCGAAGGAAGCGTCCGCGGTCGCCAAGACGTCGCTCACCGTCGCTGACACTCCCCGCGCCCCGACCCTTCCGTCACCTCCGCCGCCGCCTCCACCGCCCCCGCGGCCTATGGCGCGCAGCTGGGGGCGGGGCTTGCGGCGCACCCAACATGGCGTCTCGGCGCGCCGCCGTGGCTCAGTCGCGCCTCCCCGGCCGCCGCCTTCTGCTGCCACCGTCGGCACCGGCGGCGGCGGCGGCGCCTGCAACGAACCCTCCGGCGGCAGCGCGTTTTTTCTTCCGCCGCTCAGCAGCTGCGACCACCGCCCCGCCGCCACTGCCTCCACCCGCGGCTCACTTCACTCGCTTTTTGACGCCGCTTTGCGGACCTCGCTGACGGCGCCACGACCCACACTATGGCGTCATGGCCAGGGGTGCACAAGACATGCGCGTGTCGACGGCGCCGTGGACACGTGTGCTGCAACGGTGTGTTGCGCTGCGCTGGCGGAACACGTGTGGTTTTTGTGGTGCGGAGCTTCTTTCCTTCGTTGTAAGCTCAGAATCGATACGAGGACGTCGATATCGTCATTGAATATATTGTTGCCATCTCGTGTTAAACGTTTTCTCATTTCTTTTAGATAATTTTATGATTTTTACTTTTGTGCGTCGCATGGTATTTTATCTTAAATTGAATAACCAGGTACTCCATTTCGGGACATTACATTTTCCTCGCAATGCTTTTGCTTTCAACGTTTTCGTGATTTCTTGTGAGAATCTGGTAAGAAATTGCACGTGTTTATTGTTTGCACTCATCAAAATCTATTCCATTGGTACTGGTGAATACTTTTTTAAATTTGTATACATTGCAATTTGTGGGAGTCACTGTTGTGCTTCCGCCTAATGAAAAATCCTACTAATAAGCATATATCCTGGCTATAAATAAATTCGCGAAATTTGTTTAGCTGCCTGAACGCTGCCTATTAATTTACAAAATCAAAAGTAATCAAATAATACTGTTCAGAGAATTCGGTAATTAGAAAAGTTATACAAATTCAATACATATGTGACATTTCTTTAATGTCAATTTGTGTTTTTGTGTACGTTAGTGTTCATTAGTTTATTTCAGGTCAGTGGTATTAATTTCAATTTTTGCTTGATAGAATAATAATCTTTACGATAGGGATTGTTGATTCTTACATGCGTTGTGAAAATTGGGATGTTCAACTCATGGCAACAACAAACTGAACATTTTTTCATTCATTTTCTTCTGGTACGTGTCTTCTAGCCGATGCCATCAACCGTGACTAGCTTCATAGTAAAGTGTACGTTTTCTTCACCTTCCTCCTAATTAGTGCATTGAATTTTCTAAAGCATGACTCAAGAACAAAATCTCTTTTTTATAAAGAAACAATAAAACACCATAAGAAAATTGATCGATAAAATTCGAATGTAATCTCGTTAGTTTTGGAAATTTCTTTTTAATCCTCAGAAGTGTGACATATCCGTAAACTGAACATGCTCATAGCAAATCGTTTTATTTTTTCAGGATGTGAAATGTATCATGAGGATGAATCAATTTTTCAACGCTTTCATCGTTTTTGGAGACCAAGTAATAAATCAGTTTGCATGGAACTGAAAAGATTCAATTTTTTTATAATAATTATGTTTTCTAATGATTCGGAGAAAAGTCGGTAAACATCGCTTCTCAATTTGCTTCCGTACCTCGTCAAAAAATTTATACCATTTATTGCATGGTCTTCTAGCTTTATTTCCCTAAAATGAATAAAATTGATTTAAAAATAATTCATTAATGTACTGATTTTGTGTTTTCAATTTAAATCGTTCCGAGGTGTGAGTACTATGAAAATATCGATGTATTGCCGGGCTAAATATCTACGGAAGGGAGAACTGTCTTGATCAGGCGACGTCTAATTAAAATGCCCAATATTAAAGTGACTCGTAACAAATAAATATATTATTTATAATTGGATGATATTTTTTATAATTACGTTTGGAGCTATATGATTGGAGGCAGGTTCAAAAGGAGCACAAAAAACAGCAACTTGCATTTCTCTATTTACGATGTCACGCAAGTTAGAGACTTAGAACATCGTATTTAATTAAATAATAAATTCGTTTAAAAATAAGCTTCACAAAAAATTGTTGTATGATATTTGATTCTAGTTTAAGAATATATTTCAAATTCACTTACAAAAAAAGAACTAAAAATGTATCTAAAATTTCAATTTCTTTTCTCTGGTCACTTTCCATTTATTCAGTCAAAACCGTTTTTTTTTTACTTTTTTGATGTGACCTGAGTTTTGACTCTATTAGTGACCCAAAAAAGGAATTTTAACCCATGATTCAGAATTTTTCTTTTCTCGAAAAATGTTTTGTTTGGGTGTAATCTTCAAAGTTGGGCAAAAGATATAATTCTTTTTTCTCTCTTTGTAAATAATAAGTGATGTTGGACTATATTTTACTCACTAAAAATTGTGTTATAGGAAAAATAAATTTAAAGAATATAATATTTGTTGATAAATACTTATTTAAAATTATGAATGTCTAAATTTTTTGAAGACTCTTCTAAGAACTTAGGAGTCCAGAGCACTGCCAGGTTGGCTCGTACGTACAAACAGTACTGTTTTAAACCAACCATTTGTTTGCCATTCTCCACTTTGTAAAAAGTATTCTGTCTCGTGAGAGTGGAATTTACTCGAGGAAGAAGAAATTCCAACGCTGTGATCAGTCGGTAGAAAAAGAATCTAAAATATTCATTCAGAAGTGAGAAAGATCGAAAACATGTAGCACTACAATATTTTTTTATCGTCTAGAGGTGACTAAAAAGTCACTGGAAACAATATTTGTGGGTCATACAGGATGTGTTTTTAATGTTGAGATGCGTGGACATAATAGTGGTTATAATAAAATAGTTTTAATAGAAGTTAATAAATGAATATAATTTTTTAATTCAGTTGTAATTAAAAATGTTGACTATTGGGATCGTTGCACTTTCAAAACCTGAACAGTAAAGTTGTTACTAGAATTTATTAAATCTACAGTTATAATAATAAATTTATTGGCAAAAAAGCTGTTAGAAATTGCGTATGACCACGTGGAGGTCAATACTCTCCATAAGCAATGTGCAATGTAATTTTTGCATCTCGGTATTACTTCATCTCAAGCAACACAAGAAAGCTATTTTCTTTGCATATTCCTCGTAATTTCAGGCATGCTCTTTCAAAAAAAGAAAAGAAGAAGAACCATATAAGAGAATATGCAGTGAGTATCATGTGCTTTCCGAAATATTATTCCATGTTACATGACATTCATTAATTCGAGACGTCTGCCCAAATCATAGGTCTGTCTACAGCTTCATATCCTTTTCTTTTTTCTTCTTTTTCATTCTCCCGCTCCCGGTCATTATTCTATGGTCACCAACCCCAATCCACTAAATATTTATTACGTTCGCTCGTCATGTTATATCTATGTAGAGAAAAATAAAAACTACGCTTGTCATATTTTTGTGGATTTAGATCATCTATTAAACTTATACTAGAGGGTAAGCAAATATAAAACAATAGAACAAAAAGTCCATAAGAAAAGTAAACTTGCAATGAAATATTTCTAAGAGAAAATAAAGCCACGTAAAATTTTAATCATTTTTTATACCTCAACTCGTGCAAAAAATTTCTCCCATCTCTCCGCTCGTTAATCTGAACCCCGCTGTCTGCGGCGACGTCCCCGCCACATGTCGGTGTCCGCCTCGTCCCCATCCGCATCACTTCCGCCCTGTAAACTATTCATCGCGGCTGTATTTTGAAGCGTTAATAGTCGCCGTCCCGCGGTCGATACCCATCGGTTGCTCGGTCGCGGTTGCCCTGTCCATCCATGCGGGCGGGCGAACGGCCGCGGTGCGGGGCAGTCCACGTTGCACGGGAGTTGTTGTTGCTGTTTCCGTTGTTTTGACGTGACGTATAGCGGACGAGCGGCGCGCCGACCGCATTGCAAAAATGATGTTGTGTGACGTGCATTCACGCGGTTTTTTTTCATTTTTTTTCTGTGTGACGAATAGCAAGCTGTATTGCTTGTGCACTCGTTTTATGACGCAGGATGCGTTTTTGCAGAGATGATTTATTGCGCTATTAAACGCCAACGAGTGCAATGCGGTTTCGAGAGGAAATTGGACGCTTCGAAGCTCGTGTTTATTGGGTGATGTGACTCTTTTTTTTCTCTGATTTTGTCTCGCGAGCGTTTTATGAAGTGAGTTGATGTATGATTCCAATTATTACCGGTGGGTGCTGCGAATGAAAATTTACGCGCGTGGCCGCGACGTCCGTCAACATTTTTGAGTGTACTTTCCGTCTGTTTCACATAGATTGAAAGGGAAACTCCTGACTTTTCCTATTGCCGTAAAATGATTCGCTTCAGGCGAGTCCATATTAATTTCAGGTGTCGACACCCAACTGATTATGTTAAGTGTAGGCCATAATTTATCTTAAACTTTCCCTTTCACCTACTCGTATAATAATTTATTTGAAATAAGGATATGTTTTAGAGGTCCCATTTTGCAAATCAGATTACATTTATTTTGAAACATAATTTTATGCAATGGGCAATTTCAAAACGTCCAACATTTTAGAATCTCAACAATTTTTGCATCGAAATTAAGAGGATATCATACATGCTAAATTGCACTTCCTTATATCTTCTGAGAGAAGTCTTTCGCAATAATAAACAATTGTTTGTGTAGCGAGACCCGTATCCGGAATTTTTATTGGGAGCGAGAATAGATTTTTCACCAAAAATGATTTGATGTTAAAAGTTCTTTGTTTTTATCCTCAAAAATTACTTAAAATTTCGGGAGGAGGTGACAGGCTACGTGCCCTACCTGTCACCAACTTACATGAAGCACATTTCCTGTTGTTTCCTCTCTCCAACATACATGAATTACTTCGAAGACTCCATCAAAACTGTGACGTAAATTTGTCACATCACAAGCAAATAGTCTACTCCATGACACATTTTTTGTTACTACTGTGCGGAGAGTGCAAAGTCACCCTCTCGGTACCTGCAGATATAACCGAGTCAATACCTCTCTCAACACAGCTCCGCCCGTCCACTGTGCCCGTAAGTACTGGCTAGTTCGAAATTTAAAAATATGTCTTTATTTTTATTATAAAGGCATAGCAGATATTCTGGAACCTTTTAAAAACTACTAAAAATGATACAAAGTATAGTCAAATAAAAAATTAACTGCAGTAAAATAAGTAGAGATTCACATGTTCTTGTTTATTCACTTTGTGTTTGGTATCATTTTTCGATTTTTTTCTTAGATTTCAAAAATACTGGAATATCCGCGACACCTTTATGAATAAATAAAATCATCCTTTATTGAGAAGTAGCCGTTAGGGTACTAATCGGTTCTACTTGGGCTCAATATGGGGCGCGACGGGTTTCTTGGAGATTAAAAGAACGTTTCAAGTAGGTAGTCAGATTCAGCATTCCTTGCTCAGTAGATGCGAAACAGGTTATATGTGGAAATGAGATAAAATGAAACATTGGTAAAATAAAATATCCCGATTTCAAAGAAATCATCTTCGAAAAATCATTTGCACTAGAAAAATTATTTGCCGCTTAAAATTCACTTCCCACGGTAGTACAGTAACTCGAGTCATAACGGTCATGATGTTTGCACGTTAAGACCTACGTGTCATGTCTTAAAAGGATAATATAATATAAAATGTAAATTAAAGAGAAATGGATAATATAAAATGATATTCACATAATATAAAATAAATGAAATAATGGGTAATATCTATCCAATTGCAAATTTGTCAAACTTAACCACAAATTAAATAATGTTAGACTTACGACCTCTTGATTTTAGAGGTATTAAGTCTAAAAATATTTATGTATCTTGATTATATAATGGATGTTAATAGTAGAATTAACCTGAAATTCGTCATAAGTTAACACAAAAAATACCGGTACATTTGTCTCCGTATACCTTTTTCCCTCCCATAACAGCTACGAGGATGGAGCACTCGTTGTGGTCCCAAATGTGACACAGAGACGTCTATGAGCGACTTCAACAGCACCCTCATCATAATCAAAATCAGTCACGATTAGCTACCTTTAATTATGCTGTCTCATCATCAAGGTTATGATTTTTAGGAGCGCACCTTTTTAAGTGTTAGTTAAAGCTTTTCAGAAAGATACTATAGAGTGAAATGTTGTCTCCTTACTCCCTTTTTGGGACCGTACCCCTATATTCCCAACCGTACCTATAATCCCCATTTCTCCCCTATTACTGCGTGGCTTTTCAATAATTTTCTAGAGCATACTTTATCATCTATAAAAGAGATGACCTATGACTTTCCATTTATATATTATTTCGAATTAGTGTTAAATTTCTAATTAATTTGAATTAATGTTTCTTCAGCTTGCAGTGGATAGAGAAGCCTATATAGTTTTAGTAAACGCGGACATCAGACTAGAGCTATTAAAGCAATTGGAAGAATCAGGTCTCGATAAGAAAAAAGAGATATATGTTTACTTTCGTCTCCTTCTTCTGATGAGTGATGATTTGATGTACTTGATTGTAACGCAATGAATCTGACTAGGATCAAAATGACTTGTGGAATAAATTGACTAAAACGGCACCTCTTCCTCTTTTTTCGACCGAACTTAGCACCATTTCCCTTCCATTTTTTATATGAATTTTGCATCTACAAATCCTATCCCTGCTCATCAGAGTTAGCTATGCGGTGATGGGTGGTTTGTGTGTTAAATAAATAATTATTAGTTTCTTATGTTACTTTACGTTTAGTATACAATTTTGTCACCCCAGCTAGTTTTACCCGGTTTAAGATTTTTCTCACGTTAATAGAATAAATAATAAATTTAGTGTCAAAAAATCACTAAACGACAACTTGAAGGACAATAAATTATTTTAAACTTCGGAAGCAGGCAAGGAACAATTCCAAGGGCCCTAAGGCAGTGACAGATTTAATATTTCTTAGTCTCAAGGTATAATCATGCCAAGCGCCCCCTAAAATGAGAATTAAATAATTATATTCTCGTTATATTATCAGAATGTTCAAAAATGTGTACTTTCAATGACTATTGTAAAATAGATATTTATAAATTACCTATTTTATAAATCAAAGAAAGATAAGATTTTTTCAAATAATCACATTTTTTTATTACATTGGCACTTTATATCCTTATGTAGGTACTTATATTTTTCTGTCAATGTGAAGTTACCATTCCTGGAATCTACGCTGGGTCGTCATTTGTGATGCATTTCTACCACTCATAACAACAAGGCAACTATTTTAATCAAATATCAAAAAAATGTTTACATATAAAATATTTATGAAGGGCCACACGGGCAGACTACGTAGACCGCCCGTTGGTCATCTTCTTTCACCATAAAGAGAACTGGCAGACTCAAGAATAATGTATAGAGTATATTCAGTCACCCTCCCCATCAACACCATGCAACTCATGGTAAATGACGTATCTCTGGTAAGAAAGGAATAACAAATAATAATATAGCAACTTTAAAACAAATTAATTTTATGTAGGACATTTTTATAACAGTAAGATACTCCTCTTTTCTTTGCCATTCTTCGTCACAAATTCATTCCTTCATTTCACGCTGTCAAAAGTGTTTCTTTCTTTGTAAAAATACAATTTGCCTTTTGTAAAGAGAAAATAACCACTATGTATCATTGAACCAACATAACATTATTGGTATGAAAATATTTGTAACGTATAATGCGAAAAATAAAAAACAATGTGTCTAAAATGCCTAATAAATCATAATGATTCGCAAGAAATTTGCACAGTAGGATACATGAAGTATTATCTCTTTATGCTGACTTTATTCACGCCCCCTATCTCTCCGATTGATTTCGCTAACATCATCGCAACCATCGCCACCGGTAGTTGGTCATAACTCAAGATGGAAGTGAAATAGACTATTAGCAGAGAAGAGGGGCGAGCATGTTAGATGTATATTTTCCTTAATTATGTGGCGAGCTTCAGGTCTTTGTGTCAGAACATGTAAGCCCATTATAAAATGAAAGATGATTGGGTAGGAGATATGTTTTGTAGAGAGGGAGTCAGAAAGGATCATTCTGACATATACCTGGATTTGGTTTGGCATAACTCCAGTTAAAAGTCTCATCCACTTTGGACTGTGGTGTGCGGATGCGTAGTGTCGGACTAAAATAACGTAAGGTTTACAAGCGACAACGTTAGATACGATTTACAGTTAGGGTGTCTCTCAAGAAACGATATTTTGTACAGTGTGTCTGAAATGCGACTAATACTCGGGAGTAGGGCTGACACCTGGAGTTATTTCTACCCTATTCCTCCATTTAAAATTAAAGTTAGGTGAAAATGTAGGTCTAATAGTCCAAACTTCATCCCATTAATTAAAGTATTTCATAAGTAAACGAACGTGTAATTTATGAATAAACTCATACTTTACGATTACTTGTTATTTGATCACAACACTATTTATGTAAAAATTATTTCCTCAGATACAGAAATGCTAAAATGTCGTGATATCAATTTACAAAGTATAAAAGTGAACCAAATGGCTGCTGATAAATAGGTTCCTTCGTTCATTTCCAAGATGTAAAAAAATCTTCCAGTGTGAAACATTCGGTTTTCCTAATTTGCAAATTTAAATCCTCTTCAATGGTAAAAAGCGAATTATTTTTCATTCATACAATTTCTAAAATTGTTCGAATGTCTTGTTCTAAATTCAATGAAAGAAAAAAATATATCATAAATGTAAGAAGGTGGCGTACATTTTTATCGCTTTTCGTCTTTCAAACATAAAAATAAGTACGTGTTAAAAATTACGCGAGTCAGTTCATTACCAAGACAATATGAATTATTACATGCATACTTTAACATGTATGTATGTGATTCTAAGTACATTTATGGATTTAATATTTGTATTTTCAATTCTCTTTTTGTTATTCACCTAATTTTCCTTCATAAATCATTCTAGCAGCAAGGTATGATTTTTTTAAAGAAATCGTGAGACCATTTTGAGAATGGGATAAGGCGCATTAATAAAATTTACTTTCTTGTGATTGGGTAGACTGGAGTGTGAAGGGATATTAATACCTTCATGATTAAGCTAAGATCGTAATTCTGTTGCTAATAATAACAATAATAGTAATAGTAACAATAATCATAATAATGTCTTTACTTGGTGGCGACGTTAAGGCGTATGCTTTCTCTTACACTTAAACCACATATGTGCGTACATAAATTATAGATTAAAATGAAAACAATGGAAACACATTTTAAAAAATTGAATAAAATGCCCAATAAAAATATTTTTCTCATTTGAGAAATTTTGCAAAATTTTGTAACAATAAAATAGCGAGAAAGTATTAGAAAAGAAAAGAAAAGACTCTATCGTTATGGAACTTAAGAAGCTACGTGAGAGTATCTAACATTGTTATTTGAAGCAGGAAAAATGAAAAAATTAAAAAAACTGTTCATTCTTCCACATTCATCCATGAATCTTAGTATTAGGGATACTGAAGTATTACGAATGATCTATATTGTGATGTATTTTTTGCCAAACACATCGAGTATATTTCCTAAGTTTATACAACATCTTGGCAGCTCCTATTGCAAAGGAATGGGTTTTTTTATTCCTCTGGTTTTCAGGTATGAGTAATCGAAGACTAGAGGAAGAACAGGAATTTGAATAGTAGGTATCAGATAAAAATTGAAACAAATGTATGTAGATAGAGTGGTATTTTACTGTGAAGCATCTTATGGAGAAGAGTGAATGGAAAAAGTGCCTTTTATCTTGCTTTATCCACTCAATTTTTTTGTAGAATTCTGTCAAGTGGTAATGGCATTTGAACCGAATACAGGCATTGTAAACTTTTTGAATTCTGTCAACGAGAGCGGACATTACGTCGTTGTATATTACGTCAAGGTGTGGTAAAATTAGTGATTGAACATGAACTTGCTTTGCGGATTTCGAGAAAATATCTTTTACGTGATCAATGACCGAAGGATACAGTATTCTCTTTGACAGATATGGAAAGTGTGCTACCACCAGGAGTATAAGAAGTTTCGACCATGAAACTTAACCTAAATTTCTTACACTCACTGAGAAAGAAATTTTAACATTTCCAAGGAATTAGCTGGATGGATTTGGGATGCTAATTTTGCTAAGAGGATATTTGTTCCCGAGAGTGATGGCTTGACATTTGTTTGCATTAATTTTGAGGTACGCCGTTGCATTTTGTAGTTTTGTATTTTGAATATGAGTTAAATTTTTGCTATAAGTTTTTTAAACTAGTTCTTTATTTAGAAAAATTAAGCCTTGTATTTACGTGTTTACTTAATGAAAGCTACATTAAGATAAGGTTGCAGTCTCAAACACTTAAAATTATATTTCAAAGTAAAATACTATAAACAAATAATAAATAAAAATGATATATATTTCTATAAATACATATTTTTAAAAACCCTTTTTTTTGCGGAATCTTCTTAGATGCGGGGTCATCTTTCTAGTTTTGTGGTGTAGGGTCAGTTCTTTATTTGTACTCCCTTACACAAGAGTAAGTGTGACCAAATCTCCTTGCGCGCTAAATTTCACCGCTCCTCCAGTATAGCTAGATCAGGTGGTTGTGTGACACCTCACTCCCAACGGGTTACGAGAGGATGGTTGAGATGGCCGCGGGGAGGGGGGGGAGGGGAGGGGGAAGAGACCTCCGCGCCACCGCTCGTCGCCATCTTGACAGTGCGAGCAGTAAATCTGTCAGTTGATTATCGGAGCCGTCGTCATTCGCAGGTAAAGAGGCGGTGTAACACGTCGACAAGCTAAAACCATTTATCACCGCGTCCACCTTACCCGGATGACAAACAGGATAAGTCAGAGCTACGCGCGCCGCAAGCGCTGTCTGTCGGACAACACGTGGTACTAACTCACTGAGGGCGAGATGCATGCGGCGGCGCATTCGTCTGCATCATAGAAGGATCTAATGCAGGAAAGTGGGAGCCGAGCACTGAGACACTAATGTCACTAGATACGATGTCAACAAAACACCATTTTTTAGACTCTGGTCTACGACCCCAAGTACCTGAGCACCACAAAAGAACTCGAATTTTCAATAAAGGTTTCAATAGAAAATTTTGGAAAGTCCTATTATATTTTATAAATTATCGATATTTTTATATGACACATAATTATTTCGAGTTTGAAAAGAAAATAGAAAAAAGTGTTCAATATTGCAAAAAGCAAAGAAGTTGAAAATAAATTTACTTTCTTTTTCTTTTTTTTGCCATTATATAAATAATTATATACTAAAATATAACCAAAACTTGCTTCTATATTAATGTTCAAGTAATAATCAATATTTTTTCGAGAAAATATGAATTTTTCCCTAACTTTTTAGTTATTCGTATCCGATGCAAGGTGTGTAAAACTCCAACGAATAACACCATCTGGTGGGAATCGAATGTAAACCACATATGATGAGTTACGTACGCTGGATGGGAATGGAATCTAACAATACGTAATTGTTCATAACAACTTGTAAAATTACTTCGTATGATAGAGTGAAAAGAAATTTTATTCAGAACACTATGAACATGGTCATTATCCAGTACAAATCATATTTTATCTGTTTGACTTATTTCCCTTAATTTTATTTCGCAGAAATAACAACATCGTTTTACGATGAGCATTACTAACTTTTCCACATCAAATGGTATTTTTTTGAAATATGCCTGTTCTAAATAAATCTTAAACTCTTATATCAAAGAATCATTTATTTAAAAATCGTGTTAACTTCAGCAAAATAAAACAATTTCGTGGTAGTTGTTGAGTGGGAATTATTTATAGGAATTTTTTTTTCGCTTGCATTGTACCTAAAACCAATTAATACACTGATTTAAATAAATGAAGAAATGTTCAATGAATAACCCAATGCATGGAATAAAAAAGAACGGAAATGAATTAAATTTAAATTAGACGAAAGTGAAAATAATAACAGTAAAATTAAGAATATGAGAATGCATTTAAATGAAAACTCAAATCAAATGAAAATAATTCCTAACGAAAGACGGTAAGTAGCACATCATTCAGTATTGTGAAAGTTTTCGGCGCAAGTACGCTCAGGGTGTAAGAAGGAAGTCATTACATTGTACCATGGAAAAGTTTGAAATTCTGTAATGTAACCGAAAAATTAATTAATCGACATTCTCTTGAGAATTACATTGAGAATTACAAACGTAATTATTCCTGTTATGAGATGACTTTACCTTCTGCAAAATTTGGTTTCGCTTCTTGTATTCAGTCTTTAGTAATTGAAAAATACGCATATCTCTCTTTAATTTAACTTCAGGTAGCCTTGTCTAGTTTTATTATCACATTGTGAACAGTTTTCTGTTCTCTGGAGTCTATATCTCTATACTAATAAATCCATTTGTAAATGACTCCATTTGTACATCAGACTCTATCAGACAGTTTTTTCATACTAAATCACCATTGTTTTGTGAATTTCATCAAAACTTTTCACTCTAGTCGTGAGAAAGAAATGCACATATATATATAAAATAGTTTAGGATATAATTTAACTACTGCTAATTAGTCGTATTTCCATATCGTTCCGAAAAATTCCCTCGAGAATTTTCCATTATTCTCGTTCAGAACAATTTAAATCCCTTTTAGGTAAATGTAGTGCATATACGAAATGAAAATAGCCCTAAGAACCTGCAATGCGAATCTCGCTTATAACTCAACCCACGTCTTCCTCTCTGTGCTTCAATAGCGAACATCCGCGGTTTTCTAGACCATCAACAAACGAGGCACATCTGCGCTGAACCCCTGCCCCCAGACCCCCTTCAACCTGTATCATCCAGTTTCTTTTTTCTCGCCCTCCGGCTCCCCTTTTTTCCGCCCTCCGTCCCCCTCACTCTCCGCCGGTGGACACAAAAGTCGATGGGATTCTGATGACAAATTGACTGTCCACTGCGCAGCCCTGCGATGCGGCGTCCGTCGTTTTGTGAAGGCTACCTTCCAGCAACAATGTATTCCTCCGCCGGCGGGAGATGACTGGATACAGAGGGATCGTCATTGAAGCTCGTGAGGGGGGGGGGGCGTCGGGAGTCGATGGAGGTCCGCGGTGTCTTCTGCGAGGAGGGAGGATCGGTGTTGGTTAAATTGCTTCCGTGCTTTGTACGGGGCTGTTTTGTCAATGGAGGCCAAATGTTGCTTGCGTAAACGAGAGGACGTTTTTTAAATTACAATGACCTCCCACGGCGTGTTTTGACGTTGAGTGAAAAACGATTTTGTTATTCTTCATTCAATGGAAGTGGGTTTGAGGCTCTAGAAAAGTAACTAGGTTAGGAATCCATACAGTCAGGTTAACGACTGGGGTTTCTATGAAGAAAAAAATCGTTTTGACATTTTATTATAGTACAAGTTCTGAAATTAAAATATCCATATTTAAAACAATGAAGTTGAGGCAGGACGGTGAGAGTAAAATCTTCTACAGTCCACGAAGTGGTATTCTAGCAACGTGATTAGGAAGAATAAGAATATGTATTGAAGAGAAGACCTTAGCGGATCTAATAGAAGTGGGTGGAACTCAAATATGCGCTACCTTCAATTCTGCAATATAGAAACAAACTCATTTGAAATGGTGGCAAATAATTGCACAATAAGTACAACTTTGGTTGTAATCAATTAAACAGACGAAGTTCATACCTCTAAAAATGGTATGAGTTGGCATTAAACCTCCGTCAAGATACGAAGCAAAAGTTGTCGAATGAAATTCGTCATAGAATTATTCGCAGTATGCAATATTTTAATATTAATATGTACAGTGTATGATTTTTCTTACCGCTGTAGTAAAACAAGATTTTGATAAAAGATGCGGGATTTTTTTCGAAAATTTGAAAAACCATTGTAGTGAATCTGATTATCGTTTGTTTTCAAATTTGTATTAAGGAAATACTTCAAGGACATTTTCGTGTTCTCTGAAACGATATTTCGGGATATATTTATTTTCTTTCAAATTCATTTTGATAGAAATACGAAGGAGGCAAGTAGTTCCCACACTACCTGCCACTCATCAAGTTACGGCTTCACTTGTTGACTTCCAGGTATTGTGAATAGTAAAACTTGGTACAGCAATCAATGCGCTCGCCTACTGACTCCATAGGGGATTCATATCCCGGCTGATCCAAGATCCATGATTTAGAGGTGATGGGTGAGGCAGGTCTATGGCAAGTGCTCCCGTTTCCCTTTGATCGATTCAACCCCTAATTCCTTTCTGATCAATCGCTTTTTTCTCTGGGATTCTCCAGAAGTATACACATAATAATAAAGTCAGCTGTGGAATGTACTATGAATATGAGTTAATGCCATAGGACAAATAATGAAACACTAGTTAACCCGTGTGAAGATTTTGCAGACGTACTAACATGAGAATACCCACTGTTTCGTGAAAGCTGTGAGTGGCAAATTGATCAGTTTTCCAGTAACTCGTTTTTTAAGATAAATTAACGTGATAAACTTTATAATACACGTAGGTCTTCATCAAATCGTGAGTAGCTTCACTTTCAAGGTACTTTGTGAACTAATCACAATCCGTCAATTTGTTCGTCAATAGGTATAGTTTATACTTACAATGTAAGATTACAATACCACCCGAATTGAAAGCAATCAACTCAGAAATGATCGTTTCTGCTCGTTGGTTGTTGAGATATGGCGATGAATAATAGTTATCTGTGAAGGATGATCAATTTTTTAAACTTTTATTGCAAATTTCAACCTACCATGTTTCAGAGTAGCAGGACACATTAAAATTATAATTATGCACCATTATTGTATTTCATGTTATAAATAATTTACTTAAATGAAATTAACAATTAACTTCAGATAATAAAATGAATTATATTTCTCGTATTTTATTTATGAATTGTATTTCGACGTAAATTATCGTTCTCATGTGAATGACGTGTCTCATGTTTACCAGCCTCTCCTTGCGGTATCCATGACTAGGGCTGGGTACAAAATACGATAATTATCGGTTCTACCGTCACCATTTATCGAAATCGCTGATAACTGAAAGTACTGATTGTTGCAGATCAAATGCTTCAAGTCAAAAAAATTAGAAATTCATTTTTTTTAAATACTTATAGTTTGTTGTATTCTATGATAAATTTATACGACAATAAATATGGAAAGGAGTTCGGAGAATTCGAACGACTTGATAGGAAATAATATTGTGTGTAAACGATACAGTTCTTTAGTCATAAAAAGTAAATTTTATTCATAAAGTATGACAATGCAACAAATAACATATGTAGAAAAAAAGTGTTTGAATATATATGTCAGTGCCGACAATAAAGACTAGTTATATGCAAGTGAGTTTACAACATTTACCTTAGACGATGTGTTAACCTATTTATCTTCTTATGCTCTTTGATGCCGTGGACCTCACATGTCCTGGAATTTTCTATCAGTGAACTGTTCAGTTGCATCTGCATTTTTAATACGAGGATTAATAATTTTATTTTGTGCTTGTGTAATATTGATTTGAATTTTATAACTCTATATATCGACTGAACATTCATTGTAATATGAGTACACCGTTGGCACTATGTATTATGGCACCTTTGGTAGTGTAATAATTTCTTTCATTATCAAATAGGTGCAACAGACTAATTTACTGAGCACCGTTGGGAACCAACAGTCGGAACACAATTTCTTCATATGACGTCATGAATTGTAATTCTGCTCCCCGGGATTTCGTACCTAAAGAAGTTTCGCTTGAAAGGTGGAGTACACTTTGGGAAACAGGTATAATACGAAGAGTCCTCTTTTTCTGTCCCCTACGAGTGATGTCGTATGTCTGCAAGCGAGAGATTTCTTTTATCGCTTCTGTCGCGTGTGCGCTTCGTCCCCGCACTTCATTGATGACGCAACCCCTTCAACCTGACGACGTCAGAGCGCATCTGCGTCGTTTCCCAGGACCCACCCCCACCTCCAAGGCATCCCTCTCCGTCTCCATCCTCTTCATCGTCATCCAGGTCCCTCTCGCCGAAACGCCACTTCATTTGTTTCGCGCAAGAATTAAGCACCCTCCATTTGTACATGCTTCACCCCTTCGGCCCTCCTGTCTGCCTGCTCACACTCTTGGGTCATCCCCATGTTCACATGTCCAACTTCCACGATTCTCTCTCGATCCATTTTTAAACATCGGACATGTCACATTTCGACTTTTTTTCTCTTTTTCATATTTCCTCTTTCCAGTTACACGACGATTGTGTAAGGAAAGTAAAATAATTGTCGAAAACAAAGCTATTTGCAAATTACCTTTAGAGAGCTCATTCCTTAAAGTTCTACTGTCGAAGTGTGAGAAAGAGTTTTTTCCTTCGATAATTTGCCAAAAAAAATTATAGATCAGTACTAAACTAGAGAATGGAATTGTTTCATTTGAATCGAATTCCTATTCTGAATTTAAAAATATTACGATTTAACAGCTTGTTCTGATATCATTTACTTCCGATTTTTAAAATTTCAATATTATTGTAATTATATGTAATATATATTAAAATTTGATTCGAATTATTCTTCATGTAGAATTTATAATTATTTACTACTGTATTTCGATAGTTTAAAATTATAATTAGAAAGTTGAGTGAAGTACACATTAAACCTTTTTATTTACACTTTCCAGGGTATTTTATTCGCTAAAATATATAATATATTTTCATTCCACTAAATGAGGAGATGATCATAATGGAGTATCTACATATGTCCTCGTTTCATATTTATACACTTATGCCTTTGATGTTGCATGATTTTATATCTTCTGGAACCAGTACTATATCGTATAGAGAACTCCCTTTTTGTTAACTTTTTCCAGTTTTCGTCAAAAGAAGACTGTGGTTCAAAAATGTCAATTCACAACTTTATACTTACAAATTGTAAAATAGGTTCAAAGTCGTCATTTACTTTTTTTAATGGTTTTATGTACTTGCAAGTTTGTCACTGGCTTTGCTCTGATTTTGCAAGGTCGCAGTTTGCTTACATTTGGTGACAAAGATGAAATTTTAATCTGCTGGATACAAAGTTTGTCTGAGAGTAGGAAGTGTACCTGTGGGGGAGTTATTTTGTTGTTCTAGAAGAACTTTCATTTTCATAAGTAAAATTTTCATAATGATGGGTATTGTGTTTAATGAGGACCTGACCTGTTTTCACCGCAAGAGGTTAAGTTGATTGCTGAGACGCCCGGTTAACTTTCAACTTGTTGACTGCAGTGTGAAATTGCCCATTAACATTGATGCAAGTGGGAGAATGAACTCTGTTTTACGATTGGGTGGTGTACACCCGTACAATGATAAATCTCGAGGACGTAGTCAATCTGTTTGATCAACTTGAGGACACTCTACCTTACTGATACGTCTTTTGGTCACCCGCTTGGGTGGCTGAGTTGGCCAAGTGTGGAAGGGTAGAAGCGGTTCCTTTTACAGATGTTTCAATCCCTGACACACTTGAACAAACTAGTTACTATGAGTAAAACAGGACGGAGTGGATTAATTTACAAAGTGGCACATCCTGTTTTTTCCTATCAAAATATAAGGTGTTAAATAATCAGATTAATACGTTGAATGCATATAGCTCTAACTCGCTGGAAGATAATGAAAACAGCACAACTCTTGCTCATGAGCACATGAAAAGAAACATCATAGTTTCTTTGCGTGATAAATTGTATTTCTTCAGTTACATTTCCTCCGAAATTTTTGAACATTGTCATATTTTCGTGCGTAAATCATATCGTAACTTTTGCTATGTGTTAATAATATTTTGATTAATTTTGTAACGAAAATCTCATATCCGGTATATAGTTTCTAGCCTATTAATTATATGGAGATTTATAATAAATTAATTGTCAAAAAACCAGTTATGATTTTCATATGACCACGTGGAGGACAATTTACACTCCAAAAGCAAGCATGGGAACATCCCATCAATTCCGTACGAGGACCATAAGGCAGAGGCGGATTTAACATATAAATTAATAATGCAATTTATGATTACAGAATCTGTTTCTACATACTCCAAATTCAGTGCTACACGTGCAACTACTGTGCATTAAAAAACTCCCGACAAACTCCACAGAAATGCGTAGGCGAATTTTTACCCCTTTTGTTATTTCGCCGCTCAGCAGCAAATAAACCACTGTATCGATTTCCCTGCAGCTTCTTCCACCTTGTGTCCAATCCCTTCGTGCCCTTTCTCCCTTTAACCTCCGCCCTCTCTTCCCTCTCCCTCAGCCCTCTTCTGGTCCATCGGGCCGAGTATCCACGCTGCAACATTTTTCATCCCTCCCAGATCTCAATTAAGCTTCTACCTCTCCATTCGGCACTCCGTATATTTTTTCAAACTCTCCCTCTAGCAAACGTCCTTATTTGTCATTCCTTCGCGAAGCTTCGATTATTTCTTTCCGATGCTGTGACCGAGCGAGGTGGCGAGGGACCGCAGCCTGCGTGCGTGTAGGTGCTAAAACGTGACCTGTCGTCTCCCGTAAATTCTCTCACCCCGCATCCGCTTGCTGTTTTCTCTCTGGTCGTGTAATCTTTTTGAATTTGAGCATTCATAGAGACCGAGAGAGGTAAAGGCCATCGCTCTCATGAAGTAGCTAAGTATCAGAATACAAAAGGTGTAAATGACTTCAGCGAAATATTTCTGGACACTAATTCTAAAGTTTTAACGCGAATTTTGTTTGTATTATATATTACGCTATGGTTATTATATATTGAGCTCCACTGTCGCCCCAAAACTTTGGTTGTAGAGTATTAAGGGTCCATTTTTCATTTTTTATTATGACTTTAGGGCTCGCCAACGTGTAGGTCATTAGAGCCCTTCTTTTGTTATCACATGTTTTTACTTACTCATCAAAGAATCGTCAACAAAGATAAATCATTTTTACAGAATATAACAATTTGGTACATTTATTATCTCTTAATAACTTTCATCTTTTAACGGTAAGAGAGATTCATTCGCAAAGGTTCAGCTAGTCAAATCAGTGTATAAAAGAAAATGAGCTTTTAATTAACTGCATTATTCTCAGATCACCTTTTAGTTAATAATAATCCGGGTTAGTGATAAAATACAATTTGTTCAGCAAAACGACTGAAAAAGCTGTGGTGGAACAACTGCTTTGCGGTCTCCCCATGCCCAAGGAATAAATAGATAAATAGTTTGGTGGGAATAAATATTTCCAATCCACGCCCTGTGTTGACTTGCATCATTGACGAGAATTCAAAGTACATTGCTAAATTTACTTAGTTTTGAATATATATTAAATTTTAAAGTGACAATTCCGTTTGAGGTTTTGCTTGAACCTGAATATTGGTTTTCCTATGGGATTGTGATCGAGTTACTTTTATCGAGAGTAATACCTGGGAAAGAACTTCGGCTGTACGCACTCGCGTCAGTCCCTGTAAACTCTTTTGTCTCGCACCTAGCATCCCTTGCGTTATTATCTATCGGGAGGTAAAACTAATTCACCACCTGTCGCTTGCTGAGAAAAAATAAGAGAAAAAGTGCGAGACGCCCAAATCATCATGAGGTTTACCTGAACTTAATAAGACGTGCACACCGCTAGAAGGCGCCACTGTGCACCGAGCTGCAAGGGTTTACCGTTTTTGTCACATCTTCATTTTTACACTGTATTTGGACGAAATGGCATAAATGCTATTTTGTCTGTGTTTACCGCGAGACGATTGTCACGAAAACTATTTGTCAAATAACTCCTAGGAGATAATCAAACTGTGGAGTACTGACGTAGATTGGCGACGCAACTTTGTATGACAAAGTTTCTCAACCAAACGAAGTGTAATTCATCATTTCCCACGAATTTGCACTTACTCATCTTCATTGCGACCTGAGAGAGAGGAACGGACGACATTCGCGTCTGATACGACGACCTGCAGGACGAAGTACTTTCCAAGGGCCTCATCATAAAGCTGCTGGGAAACTCGTCAGCGACATTCGACCGCCTCACGTCCTCTTCCTCATCTCAAAATTCCCGTCTCGCGCCACTCGGCTCAAACGCGTCGGGGAAGGGATGGGGAGGAGGGAGCAGGGGAGGAGTTGGTCCGGAGAGCGAGCGAGGGAAGGGACCGAGTAGCCGTGGGGCGTAATCCGATTCTAGGCGCGTACACCCGACGTGCCGGGACGTGCTTTCGAACGCGTTCGTCTGCGGGGCGTGGGTGTACAGCACGGGGACAGCGTCGTCAGTGCTGCAAACGGATAAAACGGTTGTGGAAATCATCTCCTCAATCAAAAGTTGGCCTTTATTTGAGATATCTGACTTCAAATATGTACCTATAGAAAAGTACTGACGCAATAGTTCTTTCAGACTGCGGAGGTTTTTCCAAAAGTACTTGCCTTTGTGTCCGGGACTGTAGGATCTAAAATAGAATAAGTAACTGTTATAAGCGTAAATTGAAGCGAAGGCACTCCGTGATGTTTCAGATTAATAAATATATTAACCTAATAATAATTTTCGGGCAACCTGCAAGAACAGGCTACGCGGAGAGGTTTTTTAGTGAATCTGAAATGACCGCACTCCTCATATATTTTGTAACAATGGGGTTTTTCCAGGAGCACTTGTTGGGGATCACCCTCAGGCATCATGGGTACCATCATTGTAACATGCCAGCAAGGGATTTTCCCCTCTCCAAGTTAGAATCTATTTAAAAATAAAAATATTTTGATTCAAAATTTAGCCGCAATCACTTGAAAAAAGAAAACAATAGGACTCCAAAAAGTTAATTTGGCTAAACTAATTGGTTCGAACCTATAAAACGAGTCACATACCTGAAAATGGTAAATATTTGTTATATTGACCGTAGATGAATAGACGTTCGTAATTTTTACGACTATTTTCGGTTGACAGGTGATAACTAGTAGACGCGCCTGAGGGAGTGGATAAGGGTCAAACAGTGTCTCTCTAAGATTGTTGGCCTAAAACTAGTGGTGTGATAGGAAGTCAAGTACTCATTGTGGATCTTCGGTAAGTCACTTCGCATTTGTCACAGCATTGTCATTATTGTTTCTAATTTTTGCGATTGTCACCGATATTAATGTCACCCATAATACACAAGAAATTTTTAAACGATTCAAAGTCATTTAAAAAAGGTACAAAAATACAATAGTCGTAATTTTTTGTCTTCCTCACTGTTTCCAGTACGTGTAGTTATCTAGGATTAATCTTGGGGAGGTTTACCAATAAATTTCTCTCTCTGTAACGTTTGTACCGATATCGAATCATTGCATCATCAAACGTCCCTCATGCATCGCCGCCGTCATTTAAGCTCCCTTGCGTCGTCCATCTGCGACCGTGGTGAGGGTAGGAGACTGACGCGCAGCGCACTACCGGAACGAGCACGGCGGGTGGCTGGGCGGGTCACAGCGTGGCTTATGACAGGAGGCTTATGACAATGAAGGCCTTCTCCGATGAGTGGATCTCCATCTCCCTCCGTGTGGAGTCAGGGACTTGGTGGTGACCGCTGGTTTCACCTGCGTCGCTGTCGGTTGTCGAAACTGCAGCGCTGGTATCGCGGTGGTCAAGAGAAGGCACACAGAATCACATGGAATGCAGCTCTCTTGGTGGTTACGTACATGGAAAATGAAGGGATGCAAACAGCAGTTCGTGGTTTCTCATGACGAGAGAGGATGTTCATTGAAGATCAGTACACGGAGGCAATAGAGGTATATTCTTGGATTTCATAAATGTTTAATCAAATTTTTAAAAAAATAGATTGATATTCCCTAGCTGCTACAAAAAAAAACTTAAGGCTATGTTCCAAGGCATTAACCAAAACTACACACATGATAAAAACTTATCTTGGGTTACAATAAATATAAAAGCGATGAATCTTGAATCGACATAGGAACACGAAGCAATAATGACGATAATTGCTTTTGGAGGATTCTCGCAAGGTAGTGGTTTAGATATAAATCGTGTTTCAACTTCTTTTTTCCATGCCTGAAATACATCCCCCATTCCTTGACACTTCTACTTTGACACGAAGAGTTTTCATATACTCCATCAGGAGAGATCGAACTTTCATCCAAGGAGAGTGTTGAAGTATCAGACGAACAATTTTCCTGATGCAATATTATAATCTACCTGGAAAGCGAATACGTTTGGAGCAAATGCGAAAAAGAGTATCGGGTGACCGTGAGTGCATGAGGTGTCGTCATCGTGGACGGACAGACAGCATGATCACATGCGCGCATCTTGTCAGATACAGAGGCACTGGTGCGCGATCGCCCGTCGAGGTGGCGGATGCTGGGGCCCCGACCGCCCGCACGCCCGCGGGCGATAACGGCGACAGCGAGATCTGCTCGTCAATGTCGAAGCNTATAAGAGACAGCTGCTGATGCTGCGTGGATGGCAGCGACCGATAGACCGAAGCGCTCAACCGCGAGACGCCGCGCTGCGCCGCCGCGTTAAACACGTCGTGATGCGTGAAGCATCTGATATATGAAGCATCGGGTTTTTGTTGTTGTTGAGAAATAGCATTTCGCACGTAATATTAGGAATATCTGTGTTTACATTACTTGTTTCATCTGTAATATTATCTAAAAACTCAAACCATAGCGCATTTTTCTGATATATTTTTCAAACCTTCTGTTTCAAACACGTGTAACGTTACGTAGATAGTCCATTCCAAATATTCAGTACAGTGACATACAACTTCGTTTTTGATGTTCTTCTATCAATTTTATCATTATCATATCACTTATCCCAAAATCTGTTTGTAGTTTGAGCATATTCGTTCCATCAGTGATCCTATGAAATATGCTCCTCACTTCAAAATACTATTTTCTGAGTTTGTAAACATGAATAAAACTCAATATGATAAATTTGAACTGTATATTATGTATGAGAGTAAGAAATGCACACTTCTACATACACATACGTGAATATACTGAATATTATTTTTGTAACGTGAATGGGGTAAAAATATGTAGATCTTAAAAAAATGTATACATTTAAAGTGCCGAACAATTTGAACTTTTATGTTTTAAAACATTTGAATAATTTTTTTTTGAAATATTTAAGATTTTAATGTAACTATGCTTTCATTTTGTAATTCGCAAGCATCTCTTCTAAGCGAAAAATAACCATCTATTCACCATTAAGTAACCGCCTTGGTATCCTGGATGATCTGGCGAAGCGAGAACTGAGTGGTGAAAAAGACGCCCTGTGTATTCTCTCCTCAGACACAGGGCGCACCATTTACTCACTATATTCTTCTCCTCAATGACTAATTAACTTGTACAAGCGAAGTGTCGTGTCCACTTTAAAGAGTTTTCGCATTTCTTTTTCTTCCACTTGGAAAAGCTCCTCCGCTGTGTGGCGCTGGGGCGTGCTCGCGGCTGCATCCAGCAGATAAATGCTACAACACCTCCCTCACAGCTTCTGTCAAACACACCCCTTCTCGACCTTTTCCCCTCGCGCCCACCGCCCACCTTCCAACCCTCCGAAGCGATGAAAGAACTGCCGATACAGAAAACAACGAAAACAGCGTCGATTCTCTGCCCCCCACTGTTCTCTCACCCGAATTCTTTTTTCTTTTTTTATTTACAAAAAGCGAGAGAGAAGGGGGGAAAGAGATCCAACGCTGTGTCCGCATTCACTTGTCACGAACGACCGCGCACTAAATACGTTTCATCATTTTTAGCAAATTGGTTCTTTGTCGCGTCGGCGATCGCTTGGGCGTCTGGATTATTTCGCGCCAATGCGCCCACGGGCGACTTTTTGACGCGCTCCGTCCAATCGTCCCTTCCATTGGACATCAGCGTAACTGCTTCGATCATCGTTCACGGGGCCCATGACGTCATCATTATTGTGGAACCTGTCGTCTGCATAGGTGGGCTGGTGTCGGAATGATGCTTATGAGAAAAAAAATAACTTTTCACCCAAAATTTGTTTTCAATTAAGTCCAGACGATTACCTGACTTCTTAGTGTGTCATATTATTACGTCCTTAAATGAGTGTGACAAAGTCACTATGTGACGTACAGTAAGAAAATTATTCGCTGTACAAATCTTCTCCACGAAAAAGATTGAACGTATGGTTTGACGAACTTAAAATTGTGCGGTTTCACTTTTTACCCAAGAAAACATTGACATTATTGTGTATTTTTCATAGCACTATCAAGTAATACATATGAGCATCACATTCTTGTGATCTGCCGTAAAAAAATCATTCAGTGTTTCGACAGTTGAAAATTTACGAGTGAACCTCTAGTTCTGCAAATACAGTACGACGGGGTGCATGGAACACTTCCCACGTCTTACTTCCTCCTGCGTCTTTTCAGATTTAATCGGAGATGAAGTAAGTTAGAGTACCATTTAAAATATTTTCGATAGAAAAAAGTGGTTAGATTAATATATGGTAAAATGGTGGAGAGTTTGAGAGTTCAAACTTATGAAATGAAGAGCCTAGATGCAAGAGGTCCTAGCACAGTTGACAAAAGAAAGCATTGGAAAATCTTATTTTATAGTTTCGAGGTAATAAATACTTTTTATATACACATACGAGACAATTCATCAAAATCGATATCATAACACCTATATCCGAAATTCATCATTCATATTGTTTTTTAATTATAAGAACTACTTGAACCTCGTGGATTTCTAAAAAAATATGTTCAACAGCACCTGACAGTGAAACACTTCTTCCCTTTAGCCACAAAGTTTTTAATTTATTTTTACTGCGGTTTCTGCAGTTAGCTATTTGTTAAATTAAAATCACTTGGTTTTAAAACATTTAAATAGTTAAAAATACTGCCTTTTAAATGATTTTCGAAAAGATTGGTGTTTCCCAAGCATCGACCACAATGCCTCGTTATATTTCACGATCCAATGGTTTTCTTCTTGGTGATTTCCTATTTTAACGTTTTATAGTATGCCCGTTATAAATAAAATTGTGATTGTGCCTACACATTTGAGACAAGTGCTACACGATGTAAGAAATGTCATTATAGTCTGAGTATTAAACACTCTAAAATAGTGTCTCAAAGTAAAATTTTATTATAAGTATTGTTTACTTTCACTGTAACCACATACGTCATCATTCATTATATGACAGTAAACTGACGTTACCCATTGTCACCCCTTCACTCTCTCTCTCGCTCATCTCTCGATGTCTGTTTCATTTGTGAATCAATGGAGAAGCGAAAGGCTACGCAAAGACCGATCCAACAACGCTCCGGTATCGGCTCCGTAGTTAAACCTCCTCATGCCTACTACGAGAGCGCTCTGGTGGCGTTAATCATAATTAGACGTCCGTGCCGAAATTGGAGTCGTTTCTGCCTCCCCTGAAAGGTGGGATGTCTGTCAAACTAACCCCCGATCGCTTCCAATCCACCTCCTCTGTCACATCGAGGCTTTCCGTCGCAACGGCCATATGTGTCTGCCCCTTCCGAGACGTGAATGACGTTTGTGACGGGTGGATATTGTTGCTGAGATGATCGATATGTAACTTCGGTTCCTTTTAAACGAGTTATTTTTAATCCAAGAAAAAGTCGAGGAATGCAGTTTCGTAGTTTACGATTCTTAATATCAATGCAAAGAATCCAACACATTTTTTCAACATAATAACAAATCTACAATCCTCTCTGTTCAAGAGGGCATATCTCACGGATCAGATTTTAAGCGAAATGAGACAATTACAAAATGAATAATATTTTTGAATCCGCCTCTGCCTTAGGGCCCTTGATCGGAATTGATGGGATGGTCCCTTGCTTGCTTCCGGAGAGTAAATTAGTTTATTGTCCTCCACGTGGTCATACGCAGTCTGTACTGTTTTTTGACAATAAATTTATTATTATTATTATTATTAATAATAATAATAAGAGCCTTTAAAAAAATTGAATAGCATTGGTAACCGCGAAAATATTCGGAAACGATTTTATGCTGATATGGAAAATTTATAAATAACAGTTCTTTTAAGAAGCCTTAGCTTTGATTTATTGTATAATACTAAATTAAGTTATATTTTTGTATTATATTATATTGCTTATATTTGTTATATTAAATTTAATTATATTATATTCAATTACATTAAATAATTTGTAAATTTATTAATAATAAGCCTTGTCTTTGATTTAGTTTTCTATTCGTTCCACCAAAATAATTTGAAAAAAATAAAAATGTAGTATTGGTCCTGAGTGGAATTGTTTTCTATCATGGACGGATTCTGTTTACGTCAAAGGTAATAAGTCTAACAATATAAAATAAAAACGAAAAACAAAACAAACCCATATAAAAATACTTGTGCTACAATCATAATTAAGAGTAAACAGGTTTGGAAATAATTAAATTGTTTCTCCAAGAAGTGTTGTCTCTTTTAACTTTTATTCTAACCATGATACTGCGCTTACCTCCTTCCCTATCCATTAGCATTTCTCCCGATCCACAGACCTAATGTTAGGAGAATTCTTCGTTGAGGAAATAAATCAATAAATCTTGTGTAGACTAAGTGTGATAAGGTCGAACGATGTAAACTATGTTTATTGGTGTAGAATTTTTCCACAAAATTTAGTTCACATTTTCAGACGAAAATATCTTCAAATAATATAAATATGGTTCACTAAGATGTGGGAGAAGAAATACCAGGTTTGATGAGACGGGATGTGCTATGCAACTGTCAAATTTCATCAGTTCGGTTTTCTGCGTCCAAAGTTAATGAGCAATCTTTATAAGGAACTCTTTTCAATTTTCCATACTATGGAAAATACAAGTTTTTGCTTTGAGCGTTAGAAGACGTTATAACTATTCCATATTACAACTGGTAGATGCACTTACGCTCTTAAAGTTGCATGATGGGTTACATAATGACAAATTAGCCGTGAGATTACAAATCAGCGCTTAGTCTTCGTTTTGTTTCCACTCTAATTATTGGTGACGATTTACTCAGAATAGTTTCAGATAAGTTGCGTAAAAATGGATGAAATAAATCAATTAATCTACCTTCATCGGCAAATAAATTGTTGAAATTTCATCGAAAATGTGTACTTTTATTTATCTGATTGATATTTTTAAGCATTGATTTTTTTTTCTTCATATTTTGTTGAATGAATTACATTTCACGAGTTTGGCGTTTTCACAAATCTAATGAGATATTAATTGCCTTGATTCCGTTTTGTCCAAACTTTATCCTATATTTGTGAGTATAGACTACTCTTTTATTTTTCACAGAGTGGCACATATGATTTCAGATATTTTTTTATATTTGTCGAGTTAAAAATCTTTGACCAGCGTATAAAGTTATTTATTTATCATTTGTTAATTAATTAACGATGTGAAACAAACCAAGGAACAAATTTAAAATATAAGTTTAAAGTTTACATTAAGTAATATTTGGCGATGCCTGCCTCCCCCCCCTTCCTAAAAAAATCTGGCTGCACACCTGCACTTACGTAACAAAATGACGATTTTTGTATGAGAAACAATGTTACTTTCTTATATTTTCACCTAATTCTCGTATGCTATTTAACATGTGTAATCTGAAAGTGAAGTGATATCCCGCGTTGTAAGTAAGATGAATGACGTTTTGTAAACTGAAAACAAGTGATCGATCAGGTCCCCGTGATGAGTATGTTCATTTGAGCGCGTTCTATTGTCCTGGAACCAGTTCCTCCTTCATGGATGCTATGCACTGCGTGTTATTAACCTGATCGCTGTCACCGGGGAGCTGCACGCTGCGCCGGTCGGCTCTCCCGCTCTTTTTCCCACTAAATCTATCGTCGGAAGCTGATGAGGCGCGCGTTATAATTGAAGCAATTGAATTAAATGACGCTGGTCAGGTGGGACGCATCCGCGGCATCACTTAACATGAAATAATGGAAAGCTGGTCCGCTCGCAAATAATCGGAGCTGTAGTTGTATTATCGTCCTTGGAACGAAACCCACTTCATCCCGCGGAAAATTTCCATAAAATCCTCGGTCACATAGTCACGCACGCTGGGGATTTACTGGCGAGCTTTGTAAAATACGAGGGTTTCTTTGAAAGATCGTTTAATTCAAATGATTGTCGAAGAATAATGTTGTGTATCCTTTGAAGAGTACGGCAAATTACGAGAAAATTGCCAGATGATCTAGTCCTTAATTATTCGATTGATACCACGTTCCTTGAAGACCCATTATCTATCTCACGAGACATATTAGTATCGAATTTAACAAATACAGCGATTTTGTAATAAATGGAAGGATTCAAATGTGATGAAAAGAGAAATCTCTACTTTGCTATGACATAAAGGGAGATAACGAGAGTATTATTTGTAATTGCAGTGCGTTTATAACACTTTCTTTTTTAAATACACGAAATATTACCGAAATCTTTGAAATTACCAGCGGTACTATAGTTTCATCGATAATGAGAAATGAAGTCAATTAAGTCACTCTCAGATTAAGAGAGATGTTTCAGCCCTCATCTGCATCAGTCAAGAGGATACTTAAGACTACTTATTTATGTCTCCTGTCTTTGTTGTCCATTACATAAGTGGAGAGATTGGTGTAAAATTTGAGTATGAAAAGTGGTCCATTTTATCCTGGATGGCTCAAGTCTCATCTTTAAAATGTAAACGTTTTGAATGGTTAGATGGAGGAGCAGATCTTATGGTCTGAGTATCACTGAAATAAAGATACTTCATTTTTATATCATTATGATTAAGTCTTCTAGAGACCAGATGTCTTAATTCTTGTGTTTTTACCTCTGAGTAGACATTTATTCTACCACCTTGAAATTGTGGCATAATTTACTATGAAAACCACTTTTTTCTTCACTTCAAAAAATACAATATTCCAGAGTCGTATTTACTTTGAACTAAAACGAGTCCACTATACTGGGTATTGTAAAAAATTGAATGAAACTCGATGACAGGCGCAAATTCCATATTCTTCTTTTTCCTTATTAAAATGCTTCTTAACGAAATCATCTTTTTTTCAGTTTCTATCTAGTGGACTCGTTCTCCTTCTAGATAAGTTGTTTTAATTCCCAAACATAAGATACACGAATTCTCTCCTCTTCGACCAAATTCACCTGCAGTTAATTCTTTCTGCAGTTAATTACGATCTCCTTTACTGTCGAAATTTTATTAACACGTAGACCAACGCATGAATGGTAATGAATGGACGCATTCATGATATTTCTTTTGTGGTGAACAGAGTCACATAAATTTAGTTTACATGGTGCATGACTTAATTGTTATTGCGACGAATGTTACGTCATCAATATAAGTATAGTATTCCGCTGCGACAGTACTATCTGATAAGAGAATGTTACGAATAAAATAATGTAATTGGTTGATTATACAATCCTCAGGAACTCACATGATTGTAGAAACCTTTTGCTGACATAATTATCGTTATATAAACAAGATGGACTCACATACGATAAAGTTATGTGGTGTGTTGTGAGTCAAAACCTTCTGGGCGAAAGTCAATTATCACAGACGATTGATCTCCTAGTATCAGTATACTGTTTTGCTCAATAAACGTTTCTGCGTATTTAAAGGTGAAGAAATGGGTAATAAATATCTATAAAATGCTAATAAAACTTAGTATCCAACATATCTGTTATGCACCTCGCAATCAGTAATTCGTGTCTCGCTTATTGGTTCTGACCCTTGAAAAATAGAGTAAGCCGCACTTTATTTAATTTTCATTTGCGTCATGAAGATCTATTATCATTGGAGCAATATGACGAATTCAGATAAACCTGTTTTTTCAAAATTATTTATTACTATTGTTTTAAAAGTTTTATTGACTTATAATAAGGAAAAGATACAGTTCACAGATGAATTCCGTATTTTATTCACATTCTGATGTGCTATTTTATTAAGATTCAAATATTCAGATATTCTGCTAATGAAATTATACCTTACGCTCATCCCTAAAACATTGGGAATCATGTCAGCTTTTTTGGGATTTTAGACGTTTACAACAGCACTGTCCAACTAGCGACTCCGCCAAGTTCTTTTACGGTTCGCTAATTATAGCACATTTTACATCTAATTTTTCTAGGAACATTGGGGGGCATAACTTTGTGTTGTAAATCTGTGCTGACAGAATTAATATTTGAAGTGTCTTGTCTGATGAGATAAAATAGAAAATCGTGTTCCGAATTACCCCGTCATACATTACAATATGAAGACATTTTATTATAATATTAAATATTAATAATACTCTTTAAAATGAAGATATATACGTATTATTTTTTCCAGTTCGAATTAATATAAATTTCTTTATGAGAATAAAAATATCGAGTTACAGATAAATAAATATGATCGTTGGACAACATTTTACCAAACCCATCTCGTGCCTGTCCAGTCGATTGAAACAGTATAGAAAATGGCCCGTGGGCGAAAATAAGTTGGGCAGCATTGATTAACAAGATTACTTCTCTGTCAGCAGAACTATCTTAAGATTCTTCGCAGAGAAGTTGGATGGTCAGACCACAAACACACACACTCACTTAGTATGGAGAGAGCGGAACTCCTATCGTGATGAGGAAGGGGGGTAAGGTGGGGCACGTGGCACGGGCGAACGCGTGCGGATTACACGTCCAGGTAAACAATTACCTCTGTAATTGCACGAGCGCTCAGGGATCAACATAGGAGAGAGAGGGCAGCGGTCGAGGCGATGGGCAATTGAGAGCGTCGCAGCGGCGTAGCAGAGCCCGCAGCCTCGGCGACTGGCACGCTCTTCGCTGCTATTAGCGGCACTAATGGAGGAGACACGGGCTGCCCGGTTGCCCAGTTTCTACCTTACCTCCTTGAGCGTCGCGTCGGGGCACCCGGATTCGCATGGATAAATCTCCCTCGGATAGAGATACTCCTCATTTCGATCTATCGAAGACACACTGCTTTGATACTTTGACTTACACCTCCTCCTCCTCCGCTCTTCCCGATGTATGTTATTGACATCCCCCTTTCGTTACAATCATCGTCTTTTGAAGAAAATGATAAAGAAGACAAAAATGGCAGGAATTTTTGAGTTCCCCTCTAGGAAATCCTCAGGATTCCACATCTAGCAACAAAGGATACCCTCCATATAACATGCCGCGTTGGCTGTTCGGAGGACAAATGGGGACTTCCCAAAAGATCGAAAAGAGGCAAAACCTAAAANCGATATAGAAGAAATATATTTAAAAAAACGTAAAAATGTATAAAGAGATGAGAATCTTATTTATCATTACAGAAAAAAATAAGTACACACAGAAAAACAAATCTAATGTTCACTCTAAATCAGTTCTCTAGTGAAGTATCTTAAAATTCCCGGAGAATGCAATGTTCACAAGTATCACATAAAGATGATTTCATTGGGAGGTGCATCTTAGCCTTACCCATGTTCTACATAACGAGTGTTGGCTACTGTGTGTTCATATTATTACTCTAATCCGAGTTTTTCCGATAGCAAACAAGCTACAGACAGAATAAGTTCGGAATAGAAGAGTTTTATTTTATTAGGATTCCCTCTCCTCATTGTTTTATAATGTGTTTTCAAGTAGGAGGAGGTAAATATACTTGGCGAGGAATAAATTTTACTAACAATGATTCCATTAGAGAATTACATACACTTAACTTTTCAAAAAGTGTATGATAAATCAATCCAAGCACTCAATAGAAACCAGGGAGTTCTGTTGGCGACTGCAGAGAATATAAACGTATCGTGGCAAGGGATGAGAACTGCTTGGAAAATACACAATTTTTTTTTATTCACCGTCAATGGTTCTTGAAAAATGCAATGAAGGGTAAAATGAATACTTTTTATTACATTAAAGTAATTGTGTTTGAATGTGTTCTGTTTCCCTTAAACCAATGAAAATATTTAAACAAAAGTTGGGGTAATTTTTAATCCGATAAAGATCTGTGTGTATGAGATATACCTATTCGAACCACTGAAAGCAAACCCTTAAAACATGATAAAAGCTAACCCTTAAAATACGGTGTGCCATACCACAGAAATCTATGCAAGGTTATCAACAAAAGAAAACTGAGAATTACGAATATTTCTTAAATTATATAAATAATAAGCCTTACAGACATCCATTACACATCTCGTTTTTGGCCGAAATTCAGCACTGTACTCCAACGACTCGTCTCGTGTCTCATCAGCCCTTCCTCAGGTCAAGTCTGTACCTTTAGAAACACGGTTACTTCTCAATCCAGTCACCAATTCCCACCGGTGGCGCAGGTGGTAGTGTTGTCGCTTCTCACCAAGTCATCCCGAGTTCGATTCCCGAAAATTTGTAGCTTTTCACATTAATTTCCCAGTTCATATAGCTATGACTTCTGAAAAGCTCCTCTATCCAGCTCCTCCTAGTATCAATAACTAACCATTTCTACTTACTAATCACTTCTAGTAACTCCACGTGTTGGTAAACCCAACTAACCGGTCCACCTACCACCTAACTCCCATCGCTCCATGTAGATAAGCTTCAATAGCACGTTACATTTCCCATTTACAAATACAACAAATATTGGAATCCAGTCACCAGTTTCTCTTTCTGCGTTCACGCATCAGTCATTTAACTTCCACTAGACTTTGTGGGAAAGTACTAGAAAATTTTCGGACCGGCTGCTGACTTTCTAGCATACAATCCTTTCGTATAATTACATCGATGATATTTTCTCCGTGAAATAATTTGTGTATTAAAAAGGTATCGTGGAGCAAATGTCTTTTTTCACTACATGTCGTCTTATAAGACTCTTTCAAACTACTAAAAGAAACAAGACAAAGGGAAGCACCTTTCTTGTTTGTTCCTCGTGCGATTTCAAGCGACTTGGCGAGAGTGGCAACAGCCAAAATCACCATCTCTTTGGTGAACATGACAGGGACACGCTGGAGCCTTAACAACAACTTCCCATTTGTATACTAAGTTTCAAAACGAAAGAGCAAAAAATAACTTGAGAAAAATAAACTTTTGAAAAGTGCATTTGAAGTGGATTTGTGGAATATTTTCTTTCAGGAGGTCCCTTCCATCTAGGGAGCATTCCATTCTTTGAATTTCCATTTCTTTTATCGTGAGTCTCTTTAAAAATGGCTTAACATTCAATATGCTCCCTTTCACGGGGCGTGCTTTAAAAAATAAACCATGGCGCGTGTCTTGGGGGAGGGGGAGAGAGTGGTTCCGTAAAGTGGCACTTGGGATTGTTCAGAGTGGCTCCCGAAGCATATGTCAGGAGGTGCAGGCCCCTCAAGAAGACAGACTGGTTTTGAAACTGCACAGAGGACGCGTGTCTATACAGACAAGTGTCCTGAGACCAGTCTGCTGCTTCTGGATAAACTGGATGCAATATTGTTCTCAGGTGACGAGAATAAGGTCACACGTCTCACGAAATAATTTATTTTATTTTCATTTTGCATTAATAGCACGAGGACTCAGACTTTTTCAAGATTCTTTCGTTTTTAAATAGGGCATTATTTAAATAATAAAACAAACTTAAATGTCATTAATTTTAAAAGAATATGATATTAAACACTAGACACCACCAGCTAAAGCTACATCCAAGGTATGATTACACTTTTTTATGAATTTCTCTTTGTTTTTAGACTAGAAGACGTATTAAATACATAGTACCAAACATATATCTGTAATTTCGCTTCATGAAATCTTAAATTTTTACTCTCGCTTTGCATAATCGAATTATCAATTCTTTGAAATTTATGATGGCTTTCGTATATATTAATATTTAAAAAACACTCTTACTCTAAAATTTTAATAATATTAATAATTTATTTCAATTTCAATTGTATACATTAATCTTATTTCCATGTACAAAAGATAAACTTTGGGAATACACTAAGGTACTTAAAGAGTTACAATGATTAGATACAAAACATGAAAATAAATCAAAAACTACTTATATTTCTTTCCTCTCCCGCTCCAAGTGTTGTAACAGACTTGTCAGAGAGCGTAAGGGAATAAAAAAATAAAATCTCCATAGTTCTAAACACGAAATACAATTTTAATTAATGTTACAATTATTATTATTACACATTTTTTAAGAAATCATAATAATTGTTTCATATTATTTAATTTTTATAAATTTGTTTATTTCTTGACTTGTTTTTCAATAGTACAAATCTTTATTTTCTTTTTCAGTAAATATTTAGATTTTGTTTCTATTAATTCCACTATTCAGGATTTTTGGCATACTACTCTTGTAACTCTTTCTCCATCTTTATTAAAACTTTTTTTTTAAGAATTATATTTATTTCTGGTTTTATAATTGTGTTTCATTTGAACTCTGTACTTTTCTTTTAAGAAGTTTTTGATAATTATTTGGTTTATATATAAATTATTTACATTCATTTAGCTACTTTCTCTGTACATTTCTTCTAAGTTTGAAATTTTTCCATTTTTCTTTTCTGATAACACTTTTACCACTCTATTTTGACACTAGAGTATGATAGGTTGTTTCAAGTATTTTATAATTTACATAGTTTTTAGTTGTCATTATATTACATTCACTAATTCTCATTTTTTTACTTACTTCTTGGAAATGTTCTTTCCACTTGAAGCGTTTTTCCAATGTATTTTATTTTCTCTACTGTTGAGTGAAATAAAATGAAACCATGATAGTTTTCTCATTCCAAATGAGAAAATTCTCTGAATTTCGACAAAACCGTTAAAGCAATTCCAGATAGAATTCTTGGATTGAAGCTCTTTGAGTCTCTGTGGGCGTGACCTATTGCTCATCGTGACGTCGTCGTGGGAAATTCCATGCCTTGCGACAATTGTAAACTCGAGTGTTTTTCTTCGTCAATAAAAAAACGAAAAAGAAAATCTGTACCGTGAGACAACGTGGTACGAGCAAGCGAAAGGGGTGAAGCAACAGGAGGAGGATGAAGAGGGTTAGAAAAGTGGTTCTCAAGAGATAGGGGAAGCATCATATGCTCGTCATTGCACACGTCTCACTGATCCCATGCGTTGTTGGAATTAGTTTTCAACAAACATTTGGTTGAGCGCTCTGTACATCTGGGTGCATTGCGTCTATAAGTTGTAAATAGTACATTAAATTTTTAAATAATACATTAAATACATATTTATATAATTATACAGAAACGTGTGCATTTATAGGACGTAACTGATACTTTTAATGATATTTCATTTTATTCTGGCTGAAACATTGTACTGATAAATACAGAGATTGTTTTAAAAACGTCGTAAAAAGGAAACTTTATAAGATTATGTTGATTGGCATAAATATTATCTGTTTTTTAATTTTTTTTAAAAGCGCATTGTTAATTTCCCAGTCACAAATAGAATAAAATTATTTGTTCGTATCTCCACAGCCTTCCCTCTTCCTTGCTCCTATGGCGACGCCCGTAGCCAATGAAGAGCTGTTACCCCCCTAGGGCTTTCACAAAAAGATGTGTAAATATACGTGTTTCAGGGATGGGTGTAAATAAAAAAATAGCATACACTCTTCTATACAATTTGACACATTCAAACGTGCAAACATTCGTCTTTATATATTAAATAATACTACGAATTGGCCCTGCGAAAATGTCGTGCGATGGGGCATTACAAAACTAGTCAGGGTAAAGCCACTAAAAGAATATTGTATTTCCCATCGCATTGTGTACAGCAGCTCGTGATACGAACTAATACTCTCTACTTTATATTAAGCGTCCGTATTAATGTTTTAGTGAACTCGCGTTACATGTAAATTCGACGCGACCATATTTTTTCCCTCAGCATGTTGAAAACAAGCTGCCTGCCTGTCAAATGGGATCTGATGACGCTACTGCTTTTGCTTAAAATGAATGTTTCGAGTATATTTTAATTAATTATTGTTTAGTGAGACGTAGTCACGTTGTTATTACGTTCGTGTCATTAATTTATGAATAATTTTAATAAATTTCTTTATGATGTGATTATTACAAAATAATCTGAAAATAATCAGTCCTTCTGTACATGATCTATATAGTCCTCGAATTTGTTATTTTTCGAAATACACGAAAAATCGGTCATTTTTCGTTAGAAAAAGTAGTTACATGCATTTGAGGAAGTCAGCTTACTGTACAATTATTTTATATTGATGACAATATTTTTGCTGTGGGGAGAACGCAATGGCGAGAAAATCTTTTTTAATTATTCCTTTGGTTATAAATTGTAAGCTATGATCCAATAGGATCCCCGAACTTCCTGTGTGAACATTCTCGGGGTCATAGCATAATTTTGAGATTGTCAAGCTTCACAATTTAACTTCAAGTAAAAGTGTGGATTGTTGACAACCTTCTTCGAGTGAGGGTTATTTGCGACCTCGCCCCAAGAACTAGAAAAATTCTTCTCGTTAAAACGAAATTTGTTCATACTTCAGATTGCAGAAACGCACAAAAATATTATGTGTAGTCAGTATCGGCATCAGCGTTCATTGTGCATCCAGAACCTACCCCATACTGCTCCTTCTAGAATCAGTAACACGTTCTATCCTCTAGAATACGCGTGTTGGATCCTCATGTTTGGATCTTTTTACAAGTTTTTATTTAACTTCACTTGTTAATTTGTATGTTCGGGTCAAATCTACCAACTCAATTTCAAACCAGTTTCCCTCAACCGATTGAACTGAAATTTGACACACATTTACAAACCCACAGACAATGTAATATCATGATGTCTATTTCCAATAAAAACTTTTAAAGAGGGTTTTTCTTTATAACGATTTATTTCAAGATAACTCGCGGCGAATTATTATCGAGAAGCTTCCCCTGAAATACAATCCGTCTCTCTCATGCAAGTAAGTACAACGAATTGCATTCCCTATGCTTTTCGTTTTAACTTCTTATCTTATAAATACGATCGTTTCTCAAAAGATGTT